>PVKH010011118.1:0-17710 GCA_004027955.1 Chaetophractus vellerosus | reverse complement strand
AATAATAATGCATAGGAATGTAGGAGATACACACAAACGCAAGCAGTCTGGCTCTAGAGTCATGCTGTTGATTATTATACCTTCTAATGTTAAAGTTACGTTTTGCATTTATATTCTGTTGCTTAATAATATAGTTCTATTGCTTAATAAATTTTTTTTTAGTAAAAAGATTTGGAAATTCATAGTAATATCTAACATCAGACATACTTAGGATCACTAGAATATATGCAAACTGAATATATCCTAGTGATCCTAAATATATTTTCTCTGAAATTGACCTCACTGAAATTATGGCTGACCTTCCTCCAAGTTGCCAAGTTCAATGGATAACTTTTATATTTTTATCTTTCTCGACTTCTCTTTGGCAATAAATGCTGTCGACTACTGTCATCCTAAAACTCCTCCCTCAAGTTTTTATGGCTGTGCTCCACTTTGTTATGGAACCTTCTGCGTACTTTCTCAGGGTTCTCTTTTGCTTTCCCCTTGAGTGTTGGTGTTCTCCAGGGCTTTGTCTTTCCCTCTTTTCATTTCTGTAATATTCTTAGGAAATTTTATCCATCTTCTGTCTTCAACCTACAATTGAATGGCTCTCAAAACTCTAGCTACAGTTCAAACTCCTCTTACCTTTTTTGCCTGGAATATTCAACTGAATCTCACAAATACCTCAATTTCAACATTAATTTTTAATTTTCTAACTTAAATTTTTAATTTTTCAGTTTAGCCTTTAAATCAGGTATTAGCAAACTATGGCCTGTGGACTAATACCACCCTGTGAGCTATTTTTACAAGTAGATAAATGAAAATCAAATAAAGAATAATATTTTACTGACACATGAAAATTATATGAAATTCAAATTTCAGTGTCCATACATAAACCTTTATTGCCACACAACCATACTCATTCATTTTTCAATGACTGCTTTCATGCTACGACAGCAGAGTTGAGTAGTTGCAACAGAGACTGTAGGGTCTGCAAAGCCTACAATACTTACCACGGAACCTTTTATAGAAGAAGTTGGCTGACCCCTCCCTTAAGCCATCTCCCACAGTCTTTCTGTTATACTTTGTTGGTGAAGCCTGTTACAAAAAACTAGAAAGCTAAAGCCATCCCAAATTCTCCTCCCCTCCTTAGCCACCCAGCCCACCCACAACAAACCTATCATTGTTTTTTTAAAATTGACTTTGCTTCTAAATATATCTCAACTATAACATTTTCTCTTCTCTTATGGACATTTCCCAGATTTTACAGCTACCTCTTGATCACTGAGATAGTATCCCTTAACCAGGTTCCTACCTCTATTCTTCTCTCTCTCCAATCTATCCTTTGTATAGACGGAGTCAAGTTTCTAGCACACAAATCTTGGTGTTTTTCTCCTTCCCTTAGGGCAATAGTTCTTAAGACAGCACCAGTAGCAGCATCCCCTGGGCACCTGTGAAAAATGAAAAATCTCACACCCTAACTACTGAATTAGATATTGAGGTTGGAGCCCATCAATCTGTGTTTTAACAAGCCCTCCAGGTAATTTTGACCACATTCAAATTTGAGATCAGTGGAACAGTAGAGGATAAAATTCTAAATTTCTTTGTAAGGGACTATTCAAGTCCCAACATAATCTGATCTCTCCCCAATCTTGTTTCCCAATTTATCCCCTCCTTACTTGTAGCTGTCTCAACCTGCAAATGAGGGAATAAGATCCCAGAGTTAAGTAATTTGACTCAGGTAAGGGAAGGAAATGAATGAGGCTATGTTTGATGCCTACACCTTATAGAAGTCTTAGGACCACATCCTGTTACCGTTTAAAATATATTTACCATATTCATACATTCTAAATCCATCCTTAATAGCAATTATATTAGTTTATCCTAACCCATATTATTTTTATTCTGTTTGTCAATTTGGCCTGTTCCACTTCTAGACTATAAACTCTAAGAAAGTAAAGATTAGTTTGTCCATGTTTTTTATCTCCAATGCAAATGTGTCAATAAAATGTGACTCTCTATTGCCATCTGGTGATATGGTATAACAATCCCAGGGAGAATCAGTATATATGAAATTATTATCTTCTCCCTTCAGAATTTAGTGGTTAAGCAAGAGATCTAGGCACAGACTCCCTGAGTTCAGATAAGGAATCAATCAGTCCCTGGCTATTAGACCATGAGCATTGAACATTTCTCTGCCTTAGGTTACTCATCTGTAAAACTGGGTTGTCAGTAGTTATCCTTGTGGAATTGCAAATGAGGATTAGCAAATGTTAGCTATTATCAGTATTATACTTATTAATATTGCCATTATAAAGGATTTAAGCTAGATTCTATAGTTGACACAAAGAAACAAATGACACCACACTTCTCAAATATTTTATAATCTCCTTGGGCTGATAAGACAGAATTAGGAAAAGATAAAATAACCATAACAAACTCTATGTGCTAAGAGAATCCTTATGGTGTGGACCATAAATGTAAAGGAGGTGAAATCTGAGTTGGTATAAGAATTTATACCTGTTATATAGCTTTGAAGCAAAAGGGTTACTCAGAAGAATTGTTCCTGCAAATTTTTATGCAGATTCAGACTAACACCTGTAAAGTACTAATAAAAACATGATATAGGTTCATATCGTCCTTATCATTACAAAGCCATGATTGTGAAATCATTTTAATTTAATGCTTAATCATGCAAATCCAGATCTCATTATCCAAACAAGAACTAACATATGGCTCAAAAATGGCTTTTTGTAGTTTTTGTCATTATTGTTGCTTTTTAATACATCCAAATTTATTCAATTAATAGCTGCATTTTACTGATAAAATTATATTTAGAGTAGTGGCTTCATAAAGGCATATTATTCATTTTTAGTTTAGGGAAACATAATATTGTTGTTGTTCATTGTAAAAATAATAAATATATTTATTTAAATGACCTTTCTTTATAATGAGGAATAATTAACATTCTCCTATGTAGTTATTAGGTAGGTGGCTGTAATTATCAACTGCATGTTATAAACTGCCAATATATATCAGATCCAGAAAATAGAGAATTTAGGTTAAAATGCCCAGTTATCACCTCAGTTGATGGAATAGGGTGGATATATAAATCTTCAAAAAGCATTTGGAGACAAAATATGACTATCCTAAGCAGTGTAAAACTATAGTACATTTTATGTGACATTCTAGTTCCAAATTTCTTAATACTTTATATGCAAATTTTTTACCTCAGTCCCCGTGGTAGCTTGCACAGAAAAACTACTATCTTGCACCCTTCCTTCTTTATACTTTCTGCTTTTCTATTTTGGCATAGTAGATATATGCCTCAAACTACCTGCTTCATCTCCAATCTCTCCCTTCCTCAGTCTCATCTTTACTTCAATATGATAACAGCATGCCTAATAAATGCCTCTCATTGTGTCACTCCTATTAGAATATTTCATGCCCACCTCCCCAACCCCTACTCCCTTTGCCAACAGCATAAGTTCAAACACACTAGCCAGAACTTAGAGCTATTCTGGAGACCAAAGCAATAAGATGGAGGAAGTAGGGCACTGAGCTGCAGGGTCTCCAGCTCTTTTCCCATGCTTCAACCAAACACCTCCTAATTATTATTCCTGGAATAAATCTTTAAATTCAGGGTTGGATTTAATTTACTAATATTGTAGTTTGAATTCTGGCATCAATAGCCACATTTTGGCTGCAGCTATTTTCTTATGTTTGTTTGCCCTATTCTACTAAGAACTCTGGTAGAATTAGGATGCATTATAGATGTATGCATGTGTGTGTGTGTACATATACTGCATAGACATTGGTTATTTTTGTTCTAAATATAGCTTAATATTGTGGAGTGTGTGCAGCTCAGTGGAGGAATGCCTGCCTCACGTATACTATGTCCCTGGTTCAATTCCTGGTACCTCCTAAGATAAGGGATCCAGAGAGTGATCTATCTAGCAGGTTGTCAGGCACCCCGCTGGCACCTCATGGCAGGGAAAATATAAAAAATAAAAATAGCTTAATGTAAGAATGACACAATTTCATTGGAGTTTGGGGATGCTAAAGCTTCTTGGAATTGCTTATATTCACTGTATTTGTTTTTGGCAACTATAAACAAACATATGATTTGCTTTAAAAACCTACTTAATATGACAAAAAGATTTATGCACAGTACATGAATTAAAATTACTTATGACAAAATAGCAACCAATTAATATCAAACTAAATGTCCCGTAGCAGATGGAGAGTTAAGAACATTTTTATACTCCTATATGATGTGAAAAATGTACTTATTAAAAATGAAGTTTATAAGGCATCTGTAATAACAAAATAAAGTGCTAATGCTAAGTGTAAAGGGTAAGATACAAAATTTAAAATGCATAATGATCGTAACTCTGAAGAGATACAAAAGCTTTCTTAATTAAGAAATGAATGAAGCATGGACTTTGCAGTTGGACATGCTCATTGGAACCCTGGCACTAGCTCTGATGAGATTTATTGCTCTGAGCCAGGTTATCTAACTCTCCTTTTTTCTTTTCTTTTTTTCCATATAAAGTAGGAATAATTATTTTGTTAGATGGCTTTGAAGATTGGGGGGGGGGAAGCACACAATACTTCATCAATAAAAAGCAGAAGTTTTGTTTATTACTTTGCCATTGCAAAATCTATGGCAACAAGTAGAAGACAAAATATTACAATGTTTATTGTCTTGGGAGTTGATAAAATGGGTGCCCATTTTTTTCTGTTCATGGTTTTTCTACTTTTATAGTTTATCTGTAATGAGCAAATATTATTTACAATGTAAATAATTTTTTAAACATGGCACAGCTTGAGTGAAAACTTATCATGCCATGCCCTGCACCCAGGAGAAGTGTTGTTAGATGGTAAAGTGAGTGTGTGGAGAGAATATAGTTGATAGCCTAATCATCTGCCTGATGCTACACCGGGATTCTCTTGAGGGATCAACAACAGTGCTCTTCTTTAGAATTGTGATTCAAATTTTTATTGACATTCTTCTTCAAGCAAGTTGTTATGACATGGAAAAGTATGCTATAAAAGTCACTATGATTTATTTAAATGTGAAAAACATGGTTTAAAAGATGTCTCTAAAGAAGTAATATAACCTAATTTCAATAAAAGGAACTAGGAAAATGATATGATTTTAATAATTGTTAATTTTAAAATTTGCCTACTTATGTATATGTCTTAGTTTGCTGGGACTGCTATAACAAATGCCACAATAAAAATAACTGCAATTTACTGTCACACAGTTCTGGGGGCTAGAAGTCCAAAAGCAAGGAACTGGCAGGGTCATGCTCCTTCTTAAAGGGAAGAATCTGGTCCATACCTCTCTCCTGGCCTCTGGTGGGTGACCATCAATTCATGGCATTCCTTGTTTGTGGCAGGATCGCTCAATCTCTGCCTTTGTCATACTGCCGTCTAGCTCTGTCTCTCTTACCATTTGTGGAATACCTCATCCAATTTGGTCTCATCTTAACTAATGACATCTTTAAATATCCTAATTCCAAATGGGGTCATTTACAGGACATGGGGTTGGGACATTAGCATATCATTTTGGGGGGGAGGGTGGGGAGCACATTTCAATCCAATATATAAAACAGCATATAAATATATAGTATCTGTGAGGCACTGTTCTAAGGACCATTCACATACTAACTCACGTTTAACCTGTTTGTATTAAATGATTAAAATCATGTTTACTAGCACCTATGATATAGGTACTGTTTTTATCTCCAGTTTACAAATCAGGAAACTAAGGCAAACAGAGGTTAAGTAACTTGTCTAACATCATACATGTGGGATTTGAACCCATTCAATCTGGCTTCTTTGTCCATGCCATTACCCATAAGCTCAGCTCCCTCATACTATAAAAAATTCTTTAAATTTAGATTTAAAATACCCATAATTCTTGCTTCCTGTTACTTTGCTTCCTAAAAATTTTATTTGCTTCACAAAGCTTTGCTTGTTTCTTCCTAATCCCATATAAGTACCCTAGGAACAAAAAGGATCTAATTTTTTTTTTAATTCTGCATGTGTCTGAAAATTTGTATAGATGATGAATGTTTATTTGTAGGAAAATTGGTGTAAAAGTTTTACTTATTTCTTACTTGGAGGAATAAATACTTTCAGAGAGTATTTTTAACCTTTATTTCTTTAATTTATAAAAGATATATTTCCATTATATAGAACTAAATGTCATAGACTTTAAATAATTATTATTTTTCATGAACCACACATGATTATTAAATAAAAAAAAAAACGGGTCTGACATTACTGTACTTGTGTTAATACTCAGCCTTTGCCACCATTTTCATTGTAATTCTACCCTTGGTAGTGAAATAGTCAATATGTCCTTTTTTTCTCCTAGCAGTGGAAGTGTTACTTCACTGAAGCAGATAAAGAGGAAAGATAATGATTGTTATAAGCTCAGTGATCCTTATAATAGGGAAAAGTAGAATGCTCTGTGATCACTCTCAAAATTGGAAACTGACTGCATTTCACTCAGGAAAAAGCAAGTTTTCTTTTTATAAGTGACACCCTCTAAATGTATATAAGTCCTAGAATATCTGTCCTGAACCCTGAGAAAATATGTTAAATTAACTCCATATAATAAAAGGTAGAGAAATCACATATAAATCACCTTTCCTGTTAAGTAAAGATGCCCCCCCACAACCAAATGAACTGCATTAAATCTCTCACTTTCTATATATGTGGAAATGTCAAAAATGCTTGAGAATACCATGTTCCTTCCCATTCCATGAACTTCCAAAGGATCATGTCAATGTGGGCAAACCAGAAAGTGCAGTCAGTAAATGAAATACATTGGTCCCTATTTTGAGGGAGGAAATTTATCCAATACTTAGATCCAGGCCATTTTTCATGTTCCAATTCAATTATGTTACCCTAAATTGCATTAAAAAAAAAAACAGTCCCTACAAATCCTGAACAATGTGGGGGACAAAAATATAGCTTTGTAAATATTTCTGCATGTCTAAAAATATAAACTAATCCTATATTGTTAGTGCTTGCCATCCACATACAGCATTTGTTTATACTAGATACTCTTCCATGTTCAAAAGAGTTTTCTAGAGAAGAATATTTTTTTCATTATGTTAATCACATATTGCTGGTCAAAATCACCATTTGTTATATAGTTCAATTTAGCTTAATTCAATATATTTATGGAACAACTATTAAATGCAAAATTGAGTAAGCTATACTTTCTTCCTTCAATGTCCTCACATACTGCAGGTATAGGATGAAGGGAGTCAAGGGTGGTAGCAAAGGATTAAGGTAATTATTTAGATAGTCCAGGACATGTAGAAATTCCCATGTGTCAAAGAAGGATCAATTATACAAAAAAGTTGAAACTGAGAAATTGAGAGTATTTGGGAATAGAGCTAGATTCAATCAGACTGTGTTAGAATGGGAGCACAAAAAAATTTAGAGGTGTGGAAATTTAGCTAGGAGAAATAGTATTAAGGTAGAATATAGCCCAAGCATTGAAGAAAGACATAGGAGGGTCATGGGATGCCGTGGACTACAGCAGTGATTGTTTTTGGTAAAGGCTGGAGTAAGATAGTAGGGAACAAATTTAAAATAAGGCCTGAAATGACGTCCATAAAACAGAAATGCCAATGAACTGGAAGAAGAACTACTATAGCTCTGTCTATACTAAAAGTGGAAGGAAAAAGGAAAAAAATGTGCATTGCACAGGAGAGAGACTGTTATCAGAAGTATGTGTTTAAAATAACATACACTAATGATAAAGGGATATTATTTGCATTTGAAAGAAATTTCCATAGGTTTTGGCCACAATGCCACAATGGGGAAGAGTTAGGCAAGAGGTATAAAAAGCATGAATTGGTAGTTTACCTAGTGGCCATGATACTGAAGAAAAACAAAAATGAAATGTGAGACTTGGGATAAGAACGTATGGCAAGGCTGAAGTGGAGGACACGAGATCACAAAACCAAGATGAAGATTACTACTGAATTAAAATGTTTAATTATACATGGGGCGAGGTAGCAAACATGTTCATGCGGACGTAATTCTCTTAAGTTGGAGAAGCTCAAGCAGATGGCCCCTGTCTCATCCACCACACCCACTCCTCCCTATATGTTCTGCAGGGACTATTTGGGCACTAACATAATGTTGTCCTTCATGTTCTCTTCTAATTACCTGATCATACTCAGGTAGTAGATTACAAATCTTGAGTACTTTATATTACTTTCCATATTCATATTGTCTTTTGTTGTCACAGCAGTGACTAAAAATTGGAGGACATGGTGTTAAAGTCCTTAATTTATAGATTTCTCCATTTCTATGTGAAAGAAATAAAAAGAAAAAGGGGAAAATATTCTGAGCTAATTAAAATATAAAGGTAGGAACCACACTCATAATACAATATTCAGGTAATATTAATGACTGTTCCCCTAGAGAAAATACTTTACAGTTCAAATATTCTATGATTAAGGTGAACATACTTCCTGTGTGTTTAATCTGCAACAAGCACTTACCCTGTGGCTGACGACTGGGATGGTATATCTGAAGATCGAATGGCTGTGCACTGGTTTTCTGAATCACGCTGACATTCTGACCTGTCCACTTATTGGCTTTGGACAATGTGTTGGTCCTCCAGTCTGTCCAATAGACCTCACTCCCATATAGAGACACAGCAAAGGGATGAGAGAGGTATTCATGACCACGAATGATTTCTATCATGCCTGTCCCATCATAGAGGGCTGAATAAATAGCATCTGACCTACACAAAGGTAAAGACACCAATACTTTATCAAAAACCATTCAAATAGTCTAGCTGATATAGCCATATTACTCAGATAAATGCCAGAGAAAATATTTTTAAAGGCTTGTATCTGATTAACAAAAACAAAACAAAATATGCCAGAAAACCACCACTATCATAACAAAAAGAAACAAAAATACCCATCAATTTCAATATGTACATACATAATGTATGTACTTTACCTAACATTTCTATCGTAAATATTATTTGAAGAAAGTAAAAGAAAATACAGAAAAGAGATAATTTTTAAACCTGGCATCTGTCCAAACTATTCTTTTTTCAAAGTGGTCCACAGTTAGTCCATTAGGCCAGGCCCCAGTTTTCATGTCTTTGTAGATGGTTTTTCTCTCAGCACCACTCATAGATGCAGACTCAATGCGAGGAAAGTTTGCATCCCAGTCTGTCCAGAAAAGAATTCTGAAGAAAAAGAAATAATGCTATTGTTTCAGTCATTCATTTCACAAATATTTATTGAGTGTCCAGTATATGCTAGGCACTGGCTAGGTGAATAGTTGTGAGAGAAACAGATGTAATCTCTACACTCATGAGGCTTACTGTCTAGTCAGGAAGACAGCCTAAATAAACACATGAATATATAATTACAGCTTGTGAAGAATTTAGAAGAAAATCTTTCTAGGATGAGAAGAGAAGTTGAGTGAGCTACTTAGAGAAAGCGATCAGGGAAAAAAAAACTCTGAGGAGATGATATTTAAATTGAAACTGAATGATGAGTAGAACAGTATAAAAAACATGGCATGCAGAAGAAACAGCATATACAAAGACCTTAACAGGGGAAAGACTGAGCTTATTTGAAGAACAGAAATAAGGCCAATGTATCAGAAATCTAGTAAGTGAGAAGAGGCGGGGGACAAAATCAGGATGAAGAGGGTGATTTCACAGGCTTATAAGTCAAGACAATTATTTCAAATTTAATTCCAAAGGTATAAAAGCACATAACTGAGAAGTGAATGTGGCTCAAGCAGTTGGGCACCTGCCTACCACATGGGAGGTCCTGGGTTCAGTTCCCATTGTCTCCTAAAGAAGATGAGCAAGACAGCAAGCTGATGCAATGGGCTGGTGTGATGAGCTGACACAACAAGAGGATGCAGTGAGATGATGCAATAAAGAGACAACAAGGAAACACAAGCAGAGGCACAACAAGCAGGGAGTGGAGGTGACTCAAGCCATTGGGAACCTCCCTCCTACATGGGAGGTCCTGGGTTTGGTTCCCAGTGCTTCCTAAAAAGAAGACGAGCACACAATGAATAGACACAGAGAGCAGACAGCAAGTGCAAACAAGGGGTGGGGGGAGGGGAGAAATAAATAAAATAAACTATTTTTAAAAAGCACATAGCCTTTTAAGTAGGGAAGGAAAGTGATAAATAGAGAGAGAGAGTTTAGATATGGATATAGAAATAGATACAGAATTTTTAATTACTCTGACTATTATGCAGTGAACAGACTATAGGAGGGCCAGAATATAAACATGTTGAGGGGTTATTTTAAAGGACCATGCAAAAGATTATAGTGATGTAGAGTATGGTGGTAGCAATGAAGAAGGATAGAAGTGAATGGATTCAAAGTATATATTGGAGGTAGAATTGCCAGGACTTGCTGATGGATTGGATGTGATGAATAAGGTACAAAAAGGAATCATGGAAGGCTGTCATTTGGTTCTTGTTTGATCAAAGTCAGAGTGAGGACTGAAAGAAGGTGTACAGAGGGTTCCATGAAGTGAAATGGGAAAAATTGATGGAGGAACAGATTTGAAGAGATGGGGACTGAGGGAGGATGGGTATGGACAGCAATTAGAAGTCTAATTTTGAAGTTTATGAAATTGATATTTTATGACATCATCAAGGTGATATCCAGGAAGCTATTTAGTGTGCCAAGAAGTGAGAGAAGAGACAGTTCTGGGGCCATGAATTTGAGAGTTATCAGAATGAAGATGGTATTTAGAGCAATAAGAATGGAATATATTATATGACAGAAGGTATAGAGAGAAAACGGAAGAGAAATATATCCTTTAATACATACAACCATGCAATTGCTAAAATACACCTTTTTATAATAATGTTGAAGATCATTAGTTCTTTATTTTTCCAAATACCCCTTGCGACTCTCTATATTAATATTGCACAAACAGTTCTGAACTAAAGGAATTAAGTGATACATGTTGTGCATTTGATTTCTAAGGCTGTTAGGTAATGGATGGGTGTGATTAATTGACAGTAACCTAAACTGCTGATGCATGGTTCTAGAGTGATTATATAATACAGTTACACAACAATTTCACAATCACAACTAGCTAACTTTAAAGTGCTTACTATGTGCTAAGTATGGTTTTCAGTGATTTACATTATCTCATTTAGCTGACTATGAGGTCATAGCTATAGTTAAAATACTTGACCAAGGCTACATAGCTAGCAAGTAGGAGAGAGGAGATGGGAGACTAGGCAGCCTAACTTCTGTTTTCATGTTCTTAAAATCTCTTTAATGCTGAGTCACTAAATAAAATAAAAAAACAGAAGCCTCTGGTATAAGAGCAGGAACATGGTTGGCAATCAATAAGTAATCAGTAGTTGCCCCCACTCCTCTGGAAGTAGGACCCAAAGGGAGATATGATGATTTGGGAAGGGAGAATGCGAAGGACTGGAGAAAAAGTGATAGCCTAGGAAAATCTCCTCTTAGCAGCTCTAGTAACATTTCTGGTAAGAAATAGTAAAGTAATTCCCCCAAAATAATTTTTTTTCATTATAATTATGTACAGTTTTGCCTTTTTTTTTTTTTCTCTTCCTTTATTTTGTATGATCCTTGAGTAGAGGAATTTGGTGAATTTCGTTGAAAGAAGCAACAACCTTATGGAACAAAATTCAATTCAATCTATCCTCCTTTAAAAATCTATTATGATTTATCACGTAAGAAAATGTGGAGTAATGCAAACTAGTATTCATCATGACTTCAAATTTTATGAAGTATATAATCTCTTCTAAGACACAATAATTGAAAATATGAAATGATTAGGGGACAATTGAAACATTATACAATAACTGTAATAATTATATGTGCTAAATGCATATGATGGACAGGGAAGGAAGATATTGATCTTCTTAATGAGAGTAGAAATTCATGTACAACTCAAAGCACTAATATTGACAAATATGATTAAATAATGTGTCCATGTAGAATAGCGGTAATGTTTATCTTTTTTTTTTGTCAGAAAATCTTGGAATCAAGGCTGGGATCTGTCGCTTACTCCAATATACTTAATTTTGGGCTCCATTTTTCTCATCTAAAAATGAAAAATATAAGACTACACACTTGTTGGGAGTATTAGGTAAGATGATACAGGTAAATAATTTAGCACACAGGATGAATGGCACAGAGAAAGGATTTATCTTCGTACACGCATGCATATATATATATATATTCACAGGGTATAAATATATATATATATATATTTTTTTAAAGATTTATTTATTTTATTACATATCTCCCCTCCCCCCGGCTGCGGCGACGCGCCGAGACTGGTCACTGCGCAGGCGCGGCTTTCCCCGCTTGTGGGCGGCTTCTGCTTCCATTCACGGCCGGCTTTCAGTTCGCGGGTGGCTGGCTGCGCTCCATTCACGGGCGACCTGCCCTGCCCATGGCGGCTTTTGCCCTGTCCGTGGCAGCTTTTTGCCCTGCCCACAGCGGCTCTGGCCCACCCATGGTGGCTTGCCATTCTCAAGGCGGTCCGCCCGCTAGGAGAGGTCCCCAGGAACCGAACCCGGGACCTCCCATGTGGTATGCCGGCACCCTATCCACTGGGCTACCCAGCCGGCCCCTATAAATATTTTTTAAAGGCAAAATTTTTTAATCTTGGTGATGGGGGAGGGAATGAATATTAATATCTATGATTAAATGCTACAACAGCATGTATGTGAAGGTGGATTAGTTTTCTAAAGTAAGTATGAGCCAAAGCCATGAGAAAATTATATGAAATTCAACAAGTCATAGGGTTATGATAATCTCACAGAATGTCTCAAACAATGGGTGTAAATTTTAAAAAAAGAAAAATTTTAATTTTATGGACAACTTTATGAATTTCCACAGCCCTACTGGTGAAGGGAACATATCCACAAAAACAATATCCAAATTATTTATTGTTTGACCACCAAATAGCTGAGCAAACTAATGAAACTGTTGGTAAATGATAAAATTGGACATTACTTTACAAGAGGATATTTATAAAGTTTTTATTGTTGGGAATCATTTTATAATGAGACAAATGATTAATAATAAAATGTCAAAAATAAGAAAAGGAAAATATTATTTTGTATGAAAAATACTCATTATCTAGAAATAAAATAACAAAAGTAAAAAATGTTAATATTTTTATATTGCCAGTTAAATAGATATAGAGCAAAGGTTAATTGAAATAAACCTGATAATCTGTTCAGCAAAGTAAACATCTTTCTTTTTCTTTTCTTTTTTTTTCTTTTTTTAAACTTTATTTTGTACATTTAATAATTGAAAATATAAACAATTAAAAACTAAAAGGTAAACGCACATGAATAAGTACATACATTTCTCAGTTAAATGTACTGGATACATATACACTTTTTTTGAGTCAAATAATTTGTTACACAATGTATTTAGTTCATAGTAACACATTCATATAGTATTTGTCCTTTTGTAAACACTTTTTTTAAAACAACTAAATATTAAATGAATTATGTCTCTTACTTCAAATTTAATTTTGGGTGCACACATCTTTTCATTGCCACCAGGTTCTTATTTTGCAGCTTTCTTTTCAACTTAGCATTAACATAAGACTTTTTTTAATTATGAAAAATAATCCCTGAAAATAAATTTGGGGGTCATAGAAAAATTATAGGAGTACTTGTGGATAAGCCATCTGGAGACCTAAATAAGGCTATACTTCACACTGCATTGATGGCATGAAGACATCTGAAGCATTGGCTTTTGCTAATATAATAAAGTGAGAATTGGTGTCTCCCTTGTGAGCTTCTACCTGGCTGTGCTTTACATGTTTGTGGAAAGTTCAACACAAGTAGCAATAGCCTTGCATTTCTGCATTTTCTCTATGCAGGTTAACCAGAGATATGCATTGTGAGCCCGCTCAAAAGGTGTTTCGATGATGGAAATAAGGCTTGTGATAATTTGCAGCATTCTGAAGTAACTAATTCATTCCTTTCACCACTAAATATAGCAGCATTAGGCTGTTTTTTTTTCTGTAGTGATCATTGTGCTCCTAATCTTTCATAAATTTAGATGGGAAATTTCTGATACATTTTATAAAATAACATGTTGTAGAATTAATCTTTCTAAAAGTGATCTTAAATTTGCCATAAGACGGTTACAACCAATTTTAAAAGTTGATTTCAAGGATCATTTCATAAAATTCTAGGCACTGTTGTATACTTTACAATGTATTACTTTAGCACTATGATTTTCCCTTCCTACTTTCTTTGTATATGGTTAAAATGTATTAGCATATCAATGATTGCATAATTTCCTAAAGTATACAAAGACTGAAATACTCTTTCATACAGGACATATGGAAATGTTCAGCCACAATTGCTTTTAAAAAGCAACTACGGTCTACTGATTCTACTTTTCCTGCATTCATAGGTTAGTCTATATCAGGATTAAATTGGGTCAATGGTCCATGAACTACTTGTATCATTAGAGGCATGAACGAGTCATTATCATCAGTCAGGTCAAGCTGCAGAAGGTGAAAATAAATGATCTTGGCAAAAAAAGAGGTTACTTATCTACATTCTTTAGGTCTTCTAAAACTAACAATGTTTTTATGAGTTTCATTTAAGAAGATTCCCAGATAAAATTAAAATGTTACTTTGATGTCTTATTAATCTTCACAGTTACAATTTCTACATTCACCAATTGCGATTGTTAGAGCAGAGTCCAGTTATTACTCCAAATGAAAATTAAATACCAGCGATGGAGTAGGAAGATGCCATGCAGCTGAACAAGAATAAAGGTGGTGAGAGTTCAAGAACTGAGATGAATACCATGTAGATTCTGAACTCCTCTGTGCTTGTAACTCCCTAACTGTAAGCTCCTTGTTTAGAGGGGATTCATGTAGCCTTTCAGGTCACCTTGGCAATAAGTGCATCACTTTAAAACAGAATGAAAGAAAAATGGCTCCTCCCTAAGGCTCCCAATTTACCATCTTAGAATAACTTGTCACTTGGGAGAATAGGTCAAAACCCTGAATATTGAAGGAATGTGGAATGATGGTAAATATGTTTTATAATATAAAATGAAGACCATTGGATTCTATGTGGGAGAAGCAAAGTAGATGATTAAAAATACTTGCTATCTGGCATCTGTAAAAAAGGTCACAAAGACCTTGATTGCTGTAGGAACCACACATCGTGTAAAAGTATTTTATGGGCTAATGTTAAGGATTTATTTTTTTCAGCTAAGCTGTGGGAGGAAGGTTGCTGGTTGGGAACTTGTCTTTTCATTAGCTATTGTAAATTAAATTTAAACTATTAGCCCTTTCTGTATACTTTGATCTTTAAGGTGCATTCTGTGTCCCTGGAAGTTGCATGTAAACAAACAAAGAAAAAAATCCATTCATATGCATGCATCCATTTATATAACAGGCATTTATTGAGAACATTTATATATATATCGAGGGCTGTGAAAGAATCCATAGACTTGGAGGCACCTACCCTTGCCATCAGAAGGCTTAAGATTTGGTAGGAAAGAATATAGTGTTTATGCAAATCATGTCTCTCAAATAATTGCTTGTGACGTTTCTCCTAATATATAAAAATTTTCAAAAGAAGTAAATGTCTTCAAATTTCTACCAGTATTGAGTCACAGACTTCCTGGTATTTCATGAATAACTTGGGAAATAGGGGGAAATCTTATCTTTTTATTTTATCACATAGCACTAAGGCGGTAAGCTGAGTATAAATTTTTTTTAATATTGCTTTTCTTGTGCTTAGTTTGACCCTGCAGTTCAATGTGTGTGTGTGTGCATGTGTGTCTGTGTGTGTGTGTGGGGGGGGGGGCACACATAGGCTTATTATGCCTATATTCTAAGGCCACCTTGTAAAAGGTCCAATGTTATAAACATCAAAACTTTTTACCAAAATATCCAATAAACCTGAAAACACTTCAATATTTATCTATTTTTGTAATTTTAATAGCTACTAAAGTGTTTACACAAACTTAAGCATATCAATCCTCTATAAAATAATTTTGAACAAGAAAAATCCTATCAAATCATGGTCATGACACCCAATCCCATCAAACTACCTATTCAACCTAGTATTAAATGAATTAAATACTGTCACCTAAACTCTGGTCATATATACAAGAAACAATTTTACAAGTGTTATTTCCTCACTCTGTTTTGTTAAGTTGTATCACCACTGTAATTATCTTAATTAGTCTCACAATTTCATAGCAAGAAATGCTAATGGAAGGCATCAGATTTCTCAGGTTTCCTACGCACATGCCAGCTTTCTGCACTAAAACACAACTCTTAGAGGGCATTTTAATTCTGGAGATGCCTTTATGTCATTGAAAGAGTGCTTGGTATTTGCACATAAATACTATTTGTGGGTTGTCCATCCTTTATATTTGTTTTCTTTTTCTCCTCTCAGGATGGATACTACCCAAATGAATGGAGATAAATAAGTTTATCCTAAATATGAGCGGTACAAATCCATAGAAAATAAAACCTAAGTCCCAGGTCTACTGCTTTGTTTGGTTAGATCATTTTGAAAATGTTCATCCACCTGTTTTGTTTGTTTGTTTTAATCTCTCTGTGCCATTCACATTTATTTTTCTCTCATGTTGGTATTCATGCTAAGGCCCTTTATAAGGGATTAACATTCCCTTATAAAGAAAGTTAATCACGCAAATAAGGCTCTAGCACAACTTAAATAGATCTGATAGGTGAAGCCTTCACATCAGTAGTTGTTACACTGAGATTAAAACCCCTTTTGATGCTGAGCTAGCACTTCTGTGGGATGTGTGATGTCTTGATCAGCAATCTATTTGCACCTCAGGAATAGATCGCTGAAAAATAGGCCATTCCTCATTGAGCTTGGTCTTTTCTCTGTGAATTGTTTTTATAGGAGGTAATGAATGAAATGGCAAAGTGTAGGCTGCATAAACTAGAGGACTAATGTCCAGGCTAAAAAAAAAAAACAGCTACTACTTGGCTCGTCATTGCCAGATTTCCCAATTTTTCAAAAGAATCCAGAAATCCAGGGTTTTACGTAATATCGCTCAATTTTAAAAATTTGGCCACTAATTCGGATATATTTAAAACTCTGGAAAGGAAAAAAAAATACATCAGTGAGGGTTGCCAGTTTGGAACCCCTGCTCTAAACAAGCTACTTCGTCCATTTAATTTCTGTTTTCAATTCAGGAAAGGGGAAAGAAAGAAACAAATTTACTAATCTAAGGGAAGTTAATACACTCAATTACATTTCCCAGAGAATAAGTAACTGAACAGGAATTGGAACCCAGATCCTCTGGCTCCAAATCTAATGTCTTTTTTCTGCTTCTTTAAAGGCTTCACAAAGGAACATACAAGGGAACAGTGGGGCAATAGCTTGAGTTATTTAACATTTGACCTTGTTTTCCAAAGCCACGTGCCTTGTCTTTCAAAGTTCCCAACAGTCAACTTCTCTCCACTGGACTCCTCTAAGGTTGTTACAAATTTCTTTTAAGTTGACACCAAGTACATATGAAATAAATAAAGGGTGAGGCAGTTAACATCTGCGACTATGTGGAACAAGGACTGGCCCTGTGGCTTTCCACTATTAGGAACAATTACATCATCTCTTTGGTAGGGTAGAGAGAAGTTCATTAAATTACTGTTTCAAAACGAGTTGCGGGGCCCAGTTG
>PVKH010011117.1:0-17939 GCA_004027955.1 Chaetophractus vellerosus | reverse complement strand
CATAAGGTCTTCAAGATTCATCCATGTTATCCCATGTGTTAGCAATTTATTCCTTCTTACTGCTGAGTAGTATTCCATTGTATGTATGTACTACATTTTGTTTATCCATTCGTCTGTTGTTGGGCACCTGGGTTGATTCCAACTTTTGGCAATAGTGAACAATGCTGCTATGAACATTGGTTTGCATATATCTGTTTGTCTCTTTGCTTTCAATTCTTCTGGGTATATACACAGCAGTGAAATTGCTGGATCATATGGAAGATCTATATTTAGTTTTTTGAGGAACCACCATATTGTCCTCCACAGTGGCTGGACCAATCCACAAACCCATCAGCTGTGGATGAGGGTTCCCATTTCTCCACATCCTCTCCAACATTTATAGCCTGCAGTTTTTTTACATAGCCTCCATTCTGATGGGTGCAAGATGGCATCTCATTGTAGTTTTGATTTGCACTTGTCTTATACCTAGAGATGTCGAGTATTTTTACATGTGCTTTTTAGCCATTTGTATTTCTTCCTTGGAGAACTGTCTTTTCAGGTCACTTGCCCATGTTTTAAATGGGTTGTTAGTCTTTTTATTTTCAAGGTGTAGGATCTCTTTATATATGCAAGATATGAGGCTCCTATCAGATATATGGTTGCCAAATATTTTCTCCCATGGGGTCGGCTGCCTTTTTATTTTCTTGATAACATCCTTTGAGGTGCAAAAGGTTTTAATTTTGAGGAGATCCCATTTATCTGTTTTTTCTTTTGCTGCTCGTGCTTTGGGTGTGAAGTCCATGAAACCATTTCTTATTACAAAGTCCTGTAGATGCTTCCCTACATTATCCTCCAAGGTTTTTATGGTCTTGGCTCTTATGTTTAGATCTGTGATCCACCTTGATTTAATTTTTGCATAGGGTGTGACATGGTGTTCCTCTCTTATTCTCTTGCATATGGCTATCTAGTACTCCATGCACCACTTGTTGAAGAGGCCATACTCGCTCCACTGAGTGGGCTTGGTGGCTTGTCAAATATCAGGTGACTGTATATGCGAGGATCTATATCAGAACTCTCAATTCGGTTCCACTGGTCAATGTGTCCATCCTTGGGCCAATACCATGCATTTTTCACCACTGTTGCTTTGTTGTATGTTTTGAAGTCAGATAGAGTGATACCTCCAACTGCACTTTTCTTTTTCAATATCTCTTTGGCAATTCAGGGCTTCTTACCTTTCCAAATACATTTTGTAGTTAGTTTTTCCAATTCCTTAAAAAATACAGAGTTAAATTTTATTGGGATTGCATTAAATCTGTAGATTAGTTTTGGTAGGATAGACATCTTTATGATATTTAGTCTTCCTATCCATGAACAGGGGATATTCTTCCATTTATTTTAGCCTTCTTTGATTTCCTTTAACAATGTTGTGTAGTTTTCTGCATATGGGTCCTTTACATCTTTAGATAAATTTATTCCTAGGAATTTGAATCTTTTTTCACTATTGTAAATGGAATTTTTCTTTTTACTTCCTCCTCAGATTGCTCATTGTTAGTGTACAGAAATGCTACTGGTTTTTCAGGATTGATCTTATATCCTGCAACGTCGCTGAGCTCCTTTATAAGTTTTAGCAGCTTTATTGTAGATTTCTCAGGACTTTCTAGGTATAGGATCATGTCGTCTGCAAAGAAAGAAATTTTCACATCTTCCTTTCCAGTTTGGATGCTCTTTATATCTTTTTCTTGCCTCAGTGTTCGAGCAAGTACTTCCAGGACAATGTTAAATAAGAGTGGTGATAGTGGGCATCCTTGTCTTGTGCCTGATATCAGAGGGAAGGCTCTTAGGTTTTCATTATTGAAGATGATGTTAGTTTTGGGTTTTTCATATATACCTTTTATCATGTTCAGAAAGTTTCCTTCTATTCCTATCTTTTGCAGAGTTTTTATCAGGAAAGGGTGCTGTATTTTGTCGAATGTTTTTTCTGCATCTATAGAACTGACCATGTGATTTTTTTCTTTCATTCTGCTTATGTGGTGTATTACATTGATTGATTTTCTTACGTTGAACCATCCTTGCATTCCCGGGATGAATCCCACTTGGTCGTGGTGTATAATGCTTTTGATATGTTGTTGAATGTGATTTGCAAGTATTTTGTTGAGGATTTTAGCATCTAAGTTCATTAGAAAAATTGGTCTTTAATTTTCTTTTCTTGAGTTATCTTTGTATGGCTTTGGTATTAGGGTAATGTTGGCATCATAGAATGCGTTAAGGAGTGTTCCTTCTATTTCTACTTTTTGGAAGAGCTTAAGCAGGATTGGTGTTAGTTCATTCTGGAATGTTTGGTAGAATTCAGCTGTGAAGCCATCTGGTCCTGGGCTATTCTTAGTTGGGAGGTTTTTGATGACTGAGTCTATCTCTTTACTTGTAATTGGACTGTTGAGTTCATCAATTTATTCTTTCATCAGTGTAGGCTGCTTGTGAGTTTCTAGGAATTTGTCTATTTCCTCTAAATTATCATTCTCGTTAGCATATAATTTTTCAATGTATCCTCTTCTGATATTCTTTATTTCCGTGGGGTCAGTAGATTTATCTCTTCTTCATTACTTATTTTGTTTATTTGCATCTGATCTCTCTTTTTCTTTGTTAGTGTGGCTAAGGGTTAGTCAATTTTATTGATCTCTAAAAACCTGTGTTTGGTTTTGTTCATTTTTTCTAGTGCTTTCTTATTTTCTATTTCATTTAGCTCTACTTTCATATTTGTTATTTCTTTCTTTCTGCTTCCTTTAGGGATGGTTTGTTGTTGTTTTTACAATCCTTTCAGGTGTGCAGTTAATTCTTCAATTTTAGCACTTTTTAAAAAATATATGCATTTAGAGCTATAAATTTCCCTCTCAGTACTGCTTTGCCTACATCCCATAGGTTTTGATATGTTGTGTTGTCATTTTCATTCGATTTCAGGTAGTTACTGATTTCCTTTGAGATTTCCTCCTTGACCCACTCTTTATCCAAGAATGTGCTGTTTAATTTCTATATCTTCATGCCCAATCTAGTTCTCTGGCCTTTAGTGATTTCCAATTTCATTCCATTGTGGTCAGTGTAATTACTTTGTTTAACCTCAATAATTCTGAACTCACTGAGAGTTTTCTGTGGCCTAGAATGTGGTCTCTCATTGAGTACGATCCATGTGCTCTCGAGAAGAATGTATATCCTGCTGTATTAGGGTGTAGCATTCTGTATATGTCTATTAGGTTCTTGTCCTCTAATGTATTATGTAGATTCTTTGTTTCTTTCCTCATTCTCTGTCTAGATGTTCTGTCTAATGGTGATAATGGTGTATTGAAGTCTCCAACTATAATTGTAGATGCATTTATTTCTCCACTTAGTGTTTCCAGTGTTTGCCTCACATATTTTGAGGCACCCTGATTAGGTGCATAAATGTTTATGATTGTTCATTCTTCTTTAAGAGATTATTCCTTGTACTAATATATAGTGTCCCTCTTTGTGTGTTATCATTGCTTTGCACATAAAGTCAAGTTTTTCCGATATTAGGATAGCTACTCCTGCCCTTTTTTGGTTGTTATTTGCTTGTAAAATTGTTTTCCAGCCATTCACTTTCAGCTTCCTTGAATCCCTGGGTCTAAGGTGGGTCTCTTGTAAACAATATATAGATGGGTCATATTTCTTTATCCATTCTGCATATCTGCGTCTCTTGACTGGTGAGTTTATGCCGTTAACATTCAGTATTACTACTCTCAATGAATTTCTTACATCCACCATATTTTCTTTTGGTTTATGTATGTCCTATGTAGTTTTTGTTTCTCTTTATGTCGTTCTTGTTGTTCTTACACTTTCCTCCAACTCTCTCTCTCCTGTTTTTTCCTTTCAACCTTTAGAGCTTCTTTTAGTATTTCTTGAAGTGCAGGTTTCTTATTGGCATATTCCTTTAATTTCTGTTTATCTGTGAATATTTTGAACTCTCCATCATTTATGAGTGCCAGGTTTTCTGGATAGAGTATTCGTGGCTGGAAGTTTTTCTCTTTTAGTACCTTGACTATGTCATACCACTGTCTTCTTGCCTCCATGGTTTCAGCTGAGAAATCAGCACTTAATCTTATTGTGCTTCCCTTGTATGTGATGGTTCTCTTTTCTCTTGCTGCCTTGAGTATTTTCTCTTTGTCTTGAGCATTGGACATTTTGAGAAGTATATGTTTTGGTGTTGGTCTGTTGGGATTTATGCTGTTTGGGGTGCACTGTGCTTCCTGGATATGTACATCCATCTCCCTCATTAGGATTGGGAAATTTTCAGCCATTATTTCCTTCAAAATTCCTTCTAATCCCTTTCCTTTCTCTTCTCCTTCTGGGATGCCTATAATGCATATATTTGTACGTTTTATGTTATCGGTTAAATCGCTGAGTCCCTCCTGGATTTTTTCTATCTTTTTATCTATCTTTTCTACTATCTGTTTGATTTCAGATGCACTGTCTTCCACATCACTAATTCTTTCTTCTGTCTGTTCAAATCTGCTCTTATTTGAATCCGTCGTCTTTTTTATTTCTTGTATTATGCTATTCATTGACATAGAATCCGTCATCTTTTTATGTATGTTTATAATTTCTTCAGTATGTGCTCCCAGTATCTTCTTAATATCCTTCATCTCTTCCTTCATTTCATTGAGTTTGTCCATGATATTTGTTTGGACTGCTTTGATTAGTTGCTCTATGTTCTGCTTCTCTTCCTGGTTTTTGGTTTGTTCTTTGGAATAGTCCAAGTCTTCCATTTTCTCAGTATGGCTTGTAATTTTTTTGTTGCCCTCTGGTCATCATTTGTTGGGTTTATTCAGTTGATTAGCTTCTCTCTGCTCTAGAGTTTTATTTAGCTTGTAGTTCTGTGTGCGTGTTAAGTTTTCTCATTGATACTTTCTTCCTCTTGATGTATTTCCTTGCTTTTTTCTATGTTCCCTTGAAGGAAGAGAATTGGGTCCAGAACAATTGAAAGGGGTAAGAAAGGAAAAGGAATAATAGTACTATTGATAAAGATGTGCCGTATCAGACTTAGTAAATTGAATGTTTAACTCATGTAGGCAGTGTAGAGTAATAGGGGAAGAAAATTGGAGTGCCTACAATGGAATGGGGAATCAAATAGAGAAAAATATATAGATTATTTTATAAAGCCAGAATGATGAGGAGAGAGAAAACTAATAAAGAAAAGGCTGAAAGAAAAAGCTAATACGAAAAGAAAGAAAAGAGAATAGAATAGACAAGATAGAAGTTAACAAGGGTGAAGTTTAGAGCAAATGAAAAAGGGTGTAATGTTAGAACCTCAACAGAAAGCTGAAGTTTGAATGATGAAGGAAGGAGAAGAGATAGCGTTCGTAGAAACAATCATTATGCACAGAGAATGGAAGGTCAAGGATGAAGAAGAGCAGCAAAGAAGGAAAGGCTAACACCACCTAATTTTAAGAAAGACAGGAGAGAGTAGAGGTAAGAAGCACAGCAGTATGCAGTCAAAGGAACATAGACTGGAGCCTCTCAGCCTGTGTTCATTAATCAGTTGCCCTGCAGCCTTCTCTCTGCAGGCTTTGAGGCAGAATTTAGAATTTAAAGCAGCTAGTAAATACATCTCTCTCACTCTTTTCTTTAATAAAATAAGGTTCCTTAAAGAACGCCTCTTCT
Source organism: Chaetophractus vellerosus (assembly GCA_004027955.1). Lineage (NCBI taxonomy): Eukaryota > Metazoa > Chordata > Mammalia > Cingulata > Chlamyphoridae > Chaetophractus > Chaetophractus vellerosus. Next base: position 12,290 of record PVKH010011117.1, on the reverse strand, counting down.
AGCCTCCTGTGAGGGGACCCCAAATAGGCTCCTTGGTAGAGACTTATCTATTATTTCCCACTGCCTGTCCCCACCCCGCCCCAGGGGAGTTGAGACTGTTTACTTAGCACAGAGCTGTAAAATTGCTGGCTCCACCCTTTGGCCCTTTGTTGAATGTAGTGCCTGTGTTGCAGTTGGGTATATTAGGTCAATTAGCAGTGCACTGCAGATTTCCCTCTCCCCTCAGCCCAGCACCACTTCCAGCTGGCTAATTCACTCCTCAAAACTGCTAGACGTTCCTGGCAACCAAACCCATAGAAAGGAAACCCCTTTCCTCCCTTTGCTAGATCCTTGCCACTCTTGGGGTTTATTCCCCCCCTCACTGGTCTACCGGCATCTATTCAGACCACCTAGCCCCCCACCCGGAGAACAGTGTTTAACCACCTGTGATTCCAGCTGGGGAGCAAAGAAACTGAACAGTCCACCTCACAGTCTAGTTGCCTCCAGACCGATGCAACCGAGACCTCCGTCCCCCAGCCTCCGAGAAAAGACCACCCTGGCAGGCTCCCATCCCCAATCAGCCTACCTCTGATTGAGAGCAGTGAGTGTGTACCTACACCAACATAATCTTGCTGAAACTTTCCCATCAATGAATTATTTTTGAATGGCTAAGTAATTCACTATGTTGAAATAAGTATTGTGATCCAAGGGCTATGCTAAGGCTTCAGAACATAGTAGTAAAAAACATTGCATATATCCTTTTCCATACAGAATTTAGATCATTCTTCTGGGATTTATGTTAATTGCATTATTGTTGATCATAACATTCAGTCACTTTGGAACCATAGACTTCTCCCCATTTAAAATATAGATGACACTGCAGTTTCTCTTTGTACTAGTGAATGGGTAACAATAACCAGTTGTCCTGATTGAAATGGACAAAAGTTCAGGAGTTATAATTTCTTTTGAAATATTATGAATGATCTGAGTTCTAGGTTTTGTGGCATAACTGGCTTTCAGTGCTTACCTTATTCTTTCGTAACCTCCCATGTACATCATGATCATGCTCTGTTACTATCAGAATTCAAAATCCAGGTAACTTTTTGCGTACAAACAGGATATCATGTCTGCAAAACAGACATGCCTTCCCAGCTGGATCCAGCAGGGGAGTGGAAAGAAGGAAGAGAATTTCCTCAATACCAGATTTCAGGTGAGCATTAAGGATATCAGAAGAGGGGTCTCATGATAGAGTTAGCATGTGATTAAATATTTTAACTTCAGGATTCCTTAAAAAATTATGATTTATTCATAACTTACATGAGTTATGATTTCAGAAATGTCCCTATGGATATTGGGGAAATTTTAGTCACATGTGTTTATTCCATATGTGTCATTGGAATTGTGAAAGGAATACTCATTTGTAATTGCAAGTAAACCTTCACATTATCCGTGTCCTAGACCTATCCTTGGAATATGTTCCCTGTTTTTTACCTCCCTGGTGTCGAAATTCTTTTTTTCTCATATTCCAAGCCTGAAAATCTTTTTTAATTGTAATGTCATATAATGTTTTCTTTTCCCTAAAGTGTTCATTGATTCTATATTCTTTCCAATCTAATTGTGAATGTGGAAAACATGCTGAAAAAGATACTTGGAACTTTCCAAAAATTTTGTCCTAATTGCTATTCTAACTATTTTTTTTAATTACTACAGGGTGGAAAAGTATCTATAAAACACATGAAATGATAGAAATGATAGACAACCAACCAACGTGTAGGAGAGATACTTCTACAATCATGGCATTGGTAAGCTTAATGTTGTGAATCCCAGTATTCCAAACAGCTGTCTAGGGAATGAATGAATTAGGAATTCAGTATAATCACAAAATTGTATTTAATGTTGGGTTTAAGAGCTAATCCAGCAAAAATTTGTGATAGTTTGAATTAAGGTAAAAATTAGCTTAAACATGAACCCTTACCTGAGTTCATATAAAAAATGAATGCATAAATGTGTTTCACCTACATAATCTTTGAAATATCATGAAGCTTAAAATTAATCAGGTAATTCTGCAATTAGTCTGTTGTAATAGAGAACATCTCTATGTATGGAGTAGGATAATGTGTATATGAAACCAACATTGCAAATATTTTAATTGAAAACTGTCACTAGTGGATCAGTCCAGGTCTCGAATGTAAGGAATTGAAGAAATTCATTGTTTTGGACAAATGTTTTACAGTCTTACATCTCATTCCCCACCACAGAGATCACACACCCAAGAGAATTCCATTAAATGTAATTACTTACAAGAAGATTCATCTCACACATCCACAGTGAACCAACATGCATTTATTCACATGACAAAGAAATCCTGTTTCAGGAAACCACCTCCAACAGTCCTCAGTGATCATTCATCTTTTAATCAACATAAGCATATTCACTCTAGAAATAAATCATATGAATGTTCCAAAACTGCTAAAAGTTACATGCAGTGCTCTGACATCAGTCATTGCAATGGAATTCCCACTGGAGAGAAACTCCTTGAATGTCATCTATGCAGGAAGCTTTTCAATAGATATTCCCATCTTCAACAACATGAGAGAACTCACACTGGAGAGAAACCATATGAATGTCATCTTTGTGAGAAAGCCTTCATTCACTCCTTTTCCCTAAAAAGACATCAGAGAACTCACACTGGAGAGAAATCCTATGAATGCCATTTATGCAGAAAAGCTTTCAGTCACTTCTCTTCCCTAAAAGAACATGAGAGAACTCACACTGGGGAGAGACCATATGAATGCCATCTTTGTGGGAAGGCCTTCAGTCAGTCCTCTTCCCTAAAAAGACATCAGAGAACTCACACTGGAGAGAAACCCTATGAATGTCATCTTTGTGGGAAAGCTTTCAGTCGACATTCCTATCTTCATCAACATGAAAGAGCTCACACTGGAGAGAAATCCTATGAATGCCATTTATGCAAAAAAGCTTTCAGTCACTCCTCTCCCCTAAAACAGCATGAGAGAACTCACGCTGGAGAGAAACCATATGAATGTCATCTTTGTGAGAAAGCCTTCATTCACTCTTCTTCCCTAAAAGAACATCTGAGAATTCACACTGGAGAAAGACTGTATGAATGTGGTCTTTGTGGGAAAGCCTTCACTCGTCATTACCATCTTCAACAACATGAGAGAACTCACACTGGAGAGAAACCATATGAATGTCTTCTTTGTGAGAAAGCCTTCCATCATCATTCCCAACTTAAACAACATGAGAAAATTCACACTGGAGAGAAACCATATGAATGTCATCTTTGTGGGAAAGCCTTCAGTCGTCACTACAATCTTCAACAACATGAGAGAACTCACACTGGAGAGAAACCATATGAATGCCATCTTTGTGAGAAAGCCTTCAGTCAACATTCCAATCTTCAACAACATGAGAGAACTCACACTGGAGAGAAACCCTATGAATGTCGTCTTTGTGGGAAAGCTTTCAGTCAACATTCTCGTCTTCAACGACATGAGAAAACTCACACTGGAGAGAAACGATATGAATGTCATCTTTGTGCGAAAGCCTTCATTCACTCCTCTTACCTAAAACAACATGAAAGAACTCACACTGGAGAGAGACCATATGAATGTCATCTTTGTGGGAAAGCCTTCAGTTACTCCTCTTCCCTAAAACAACATAAGAGAACTCACACTGGGGAGAAACCGTATGAATGTCATCTTTGCGGGAAAGCCTTCAGACAAACCACTGCCCTAAAATATCATGAGAAAACTCACTGGAGAGAAACCCTCTGAATATCTTCTATTCAGGGAAGCGTTCAGTCGATATTCCCATCTTCAATGACATGAAAGAATTTACACTGAACAGAAATACTTTGAATGCAGTACTTTTGTGAAAGGCTTCTTCCATTTCTCTTCCATTAAAAAAACATGAAAGAACTCACACTGGAGATAAACCCTATGATTATCATCAATGTGGGAAAGCAGTCAGCAATTTTTCTAATCTTTGATGACATAAGACAGTTTACACTGGAGAGAAGCCCTATGAGTTTCACCAATGTGGGAAAGCTTTTAGCCAACAATCCCATCTTCAACATGAGAGAACTCACATTGGAGATAAAAATTATAATTGTCATTTATGTGTGAAAAACTTCAGCCAGTTTACTAATGTTAAATAAAATGAGAGAACACACACTGTAGAAAAACTGCATGGATGTTGTCTATGTAGGAAACCTTTCATCTGCATTTCTCCCCTCAGGCAACACTAAAGAAGTCCTGCTGGACAGAAACCATAATATAATATGTATGGGGAAAATTTAATTTTTTCCAGCCTTAGACAATAGGAGATTACTCAAATGGAGAGAATCCTTATGAATGTCAACAATTTCAGATACTCATTCAGCCAATATTCTTATTTAAAATATAACAACTCACATTATAAATGTTTTGCATGTTTAAGAGACTTCAGCCATTGATTTAACATTTAAACATACCAAAGAACTCGCATTCTGAAGAAACACTGTTTTTAATGTATTCAGATATTACTGTCATCATCCATACTTTTTCTGGTATACTAATAACATTCATACTGGTGAGTATCCATATGTAAGTTATGTAGCAAAGCCCTTAATAAATAAATAATATACTATGTGAGAAAAAGCCTAGTGCAAGTATAATGGAATTGGAGAGTCCTCTTCTACCACTCTAATAAGCTAATCAAAAATCATATGTGAGGAATTCGACACTTGTATTCAATGTGGGATTGTCCTAATTCCTAATTTATCCTTTAAATTAAATGAGTGAACTCCAAATTAATGAAACACTAGGTCTCTAATCACTGTGCACTATCAATTCAGTCAAAGCTAAGACTTCATGTGCTAAAGGAAACTTACTTTAAGAATAACCACACAATATTAAATAAGATGAAGAAGACTTCATTAGAAGGATGAAACACATTGAAGGATTTTCAGAAAATTCGTTGTGGAGAATGCAATGAAATATCATGGGAAATCATTTATTCAGAGATTGGTAGGTTATGAGCATTGGTAATTTTATTTCTCTCATGGATATTGTTTGAGGGACTTGGGAAAATGATTGGGTATCTGATGGATGATTTTGTGAATATCAACTGGAAATTTTACAGTTTTGTGGATAGGAAAATGTGTGAAGTCTGTGATTTTGTAATCTTTCCCACAGAAATGAAAATAGCTCTCTGGTCGCCTTTCCTGGGTCAGTGATTAAATATCTGAAGTTTAGGAATAGATATGGTCGTTATGTTCCTAATATTGGATAATACAATACATCAACTCTGTGACTAGAATCTTTATCAGTGGGTGTGAGAATCATGCATAAAGGAGTTCGTTGTCCCAGGCAGAGGTCCAGATCATTCCCACTACCCATTGCTACTTTCCCAGTAGGAAGTATCCAGGAAACATGCACTGCAATAATCATATTGTTAATAAAAGATCTAATAGATTCTAAAACCTTCCAAACCCTAAGGCAATGCCATTATGATGGTTGATATTTGGAAATCCTTTCCTTGACATTAATTATTAAAACATTAAGTTCCAGAACATGCAAATATGGAAACTTTACAGATAAGTTTTTTAAAAAACATATCAATTTTATTGATACATATTAGTAAAAAATACAGTCCATCCGAAGTGTATTGTCAAATGGTATTTGGCATAATAACATAGTTGTGTATTCATCACTTCAATCATTATTAGAACATTTTCATTATTTCAATAATAATAATTTTTAAAAAAACAGAAAAACAAAAATTCATCACCTCTCAGTCTACAAGTCCCTTGATGTACATAGCTGCTTGTTTTGGATATTCTTGCATATTTATTTATTTTAAAGAAATTTAATTAAGATATAGACACAAACTCACAATGTATCCTTAGTGTATAATCAATATGTCTTTGTATAATCAAAATGTTCCTTCATCACCAAAATATTTTTGGAAAAATTTCTTTACTCCTTAAAGAAAAACTCATGGAAATGGATGTGGTTCAAATGATTGGACTCCCACCTTCGAATAGGAGGTCCTGGTGTCTCCTGGTGAAAGGAAGCTGAACAGTGTGGCAAGCTGGTCCATGCAGCATTCTGTCCCACACAGGAGAGCTGGCTCATGAAGGAGTGCAGGCCCATGTGGAGTGCTGGCACACACAGAGAGCTGGCACAGCAAGATGATGCAACAAAAAGAGACACAGAGGAGAGACAATAAGATACACAGCAGACCATGAAGCTGAGGTGCCACAAGAACACCTCTCTCTCACTCTGAAAGGTCCCATGTTTGGTTCCTGGTGCTGTCTAAAGAGAAGTCAAGCAGACACAGAAGAACATACAGAGAGCAGAAAGCAAACAAAAAACAGTGAGGGAGGGTGAAATAAATACATAAAATAAATCTTTTTTAAAATTCTGTTGAAGGGATTTGAAAATAAAATGAAAAAAAAAGAGAGAAAGGAAAAACTCCACACCTTAGCAGTCACTTCACAATCCCTCTATCCTGTCACAACCCTGCATTTCTATCTAATTTCTTTATAAATTGATTTGTATTTGCATATTAAATAAATGGAATCAAACAATTTTGAATTTATTTTTGTATTTGGTGTGATGGAATAGTCTACCTATTTTTCTTATAGTTTTTTAAATTATTTTTTAAACATATTTAGATGACAGAAATGTTACATAAAAAATGTAGGGGATGACAATAAGTCCCGCTCACTACCACTCCCACAGCTTCCCACATTAACAACATCATTCACTAGTGTAGCCATTTGATGTAATTATGAATTACAAAAATTGATATTGAATCATGCTTGTAAACTGATCTGTTCATCTGGGCATGATTAGGTTATTATTAGGGCATTAACTGGGCCACATCAGTAGGGCATTGAGCCCTGTCCCACAGTGGGTGTGGTCTCAAGTATAAAAGGCAAGGCAAAAGACAGAGTGAGCAGATTTCTGAGAAGCAGTTCTGATGTTGGAGACGATGCCCCAGGAGAAGAGAAGTGAACCATTCACCTGATAGTCTACAGCCTACCTTGTGGAGGAAGAGCTAAGCCCAGAGAGAAACACAGCCCCAGGAAGAGAGGAACCCAAAAAGCCTGAACCCTGGAAAATGTTGGCAGCTGTTTTGCTTCAACACGTGGCAATGGACTTTGGTGAGGGAAGAAACTTATCCTTTGTGTCCTGGTAACTGTAAGCTTCTACCCTAAATAAATACCCTTTGTAAAGGCCAACCAATTATTGGTATATTTGCAAAGGCACCCCTTTGGTTGACTAATACAACTAGTGTGGTACATTTGTTAAAATTGATGAACTCAGTTTGGAGCATTACTACTACATGTTGGTTATAGTTTACATTATAGTTTAAACTCTCTCCCACACAATTGTGTAAGTTAGGATAAGATATATAATGGTCTGTATCTGCCATTGCAATGTCATTCAGGACAATTCCAATGTCCCCAAAATGCCCCCATATTACACCTATTTTTCCCCCTGCCATCATTCTTCCCCAATACTGAGGATTCTGTGTTGTTGATGCCCACTCCACCTGCAATTGAGAAGGGGCTTAGGTCCCATCGGGAAGATGGATGGGACTATTTTCCTTGCACTTGGACATTCTCTCTGTTTCTTGGGATGGTTTTTGTCCATCATCATTTCCTTGTTAATTGTTCTGGGTGAGTCCAATAAACTGGTGAGGGGGCCAGCTGGATAGCCCAGTGGATAGGGCACCAGCATACCACATGGAGGCCCTGGGTTCAGTTCCCGGGGACCTCTCCTAGTGGGCAGACCGCCTGAGTTTGGCTTAGAGAGAGGCCACATTTGAGCACAAGGAGGCACTCCAGAGGAAACACTTAGGGAACCTAGAATACTAGGTTAACTTTCAATTTCAAAAGAAAAGGTTCTTAAGTACAGTCATCAATATGAAGGGCCCATCAATGGTCCATCCTACTTTACTAGTAGGATGTACTTGGGGATTCTGGCTGTCCCATTAGCAAATGTGGCAGAACTCACCAAGATATTAATTAGATATTCTTTCAGTTATTGTGTGGATCTCCGCCCATAATGACAATGCCCCATAAGCATTGGGTCTCATTCATATGCTTTATAAGTATGCCCCAGGTGAACTTCCTTCCATGCATCCCACATTGACACCCTGCACCAATGACCATCCCCTCCCACAACAGTAACACTTCTGTTATCCAAAAATTCATTAAAAATGAAGCCAACTTAACTGAATAAAATGAATAAGAAAATGAAATAATAATGATAATTTTAAAAATGGCTAAAACACAAAAAATTGAAAGGAATTTGAAATAAAGAAATAATAAAAATAAAATTTAAAAAACATTTGGTGTTGTGACTTTCATCACTTTAAGATCTATTTTCTTGTGTATAGTAACATTTTCTTCCATTTTTTACCCCAGTGTGTTAACCTTTTTATTCATTTTATCTTCAAAGAAGGTTTAGGTAACAGAAAAGTCACATAGATCATATTGGGGATTCCCATATACCCAACACCCTTCCCCTTTTCCACTTCCCCCTATTAACACTTTACATGTAGATGTCACATTTGTTACAACTGATGTACAAATGTTGAAGCATTGCTACTAATCATGGGCAATGATTTACATTATGGTTTATATTTTGGAACATACAATTTTATAAATTTTGATGAAATTTAACATGTACTGAATCCATCATTGCAAGATTATGCAGAACAATTCCAATGCCCCCCAAATGCCCCATGTTCCATCTGTTCCATTCCTCCCTCCTCCCCTCTCAGGACCCATAGCAACCACCAAGCTTCACTCTTTGAAGTAAAAGATTCATAGTTACTTGCAACTATATTGAGGGCTTGTCATCTTGGCCTGTCCTCCTTTATTAGGCCCTGCCTATGCTCACAAAAGACTCCTGCCCCTCTATTTGAGAACAGAGAAGGACTCTAGGATGGGAGTCCAACACCTTACCATTCATTGTGTAGGTGTCCACCCACGGATACAATGCACTAAGAGAGGATGAACACTCACTCCTTAGAAGCCTGCCCCATGTGCACCCTGTCTCACGTCTCCGACATTAACACTCGAAACCAGTAACCCTCCTCTGCCATATTATCCAAAAAAAAAAAAAAAAAACATTCCCAACATTATAGTTTAAACCACATACTTACACATCCCCACAATTCATCCACTCTCTCTTCCCAGTTACATGGACAGTGTAAACACCCCCACCCTAAAACTCTAACAAACCAGCACTGCTCAGCCCAATAGCATCACCACACCACTGTCATGCCCATGCGCTGCACAACTACACCCTTCCACCTTATCATAGTCTTTGACCATGTGGGAATTGACTCACAACCCTGCATTCCCTTTCTGTTTGTAAAATTATCCTCCATATTCTAGTTTGTGAGTCTCCTCAACTTGCTTAATTCATGTCAGTAAGGTCATATAATAAGTATCTATCAGAGCCTGGCTTACTTCACTGAACATGAGGTCTTCAAGGTCCACCCATGTTTTCCCATGTGTTAATACTACATTCCTTCTTACAGCTGAGTAATATAATACATTGTATGTATATACCAGAGTTTGCTTACCCATTCATCTGTTGATGAATATTTTAGTTCAATTTTATAAATTTTGATGAAATTTAACATGTACTGAATCCATCATTGCAAGATTATGCAGAACTTTTGGAAATAGTGAACCAAATGCTGCTATGACTGTTGGTTTGCATGTATCTGTTCATGTCCCTGCTTTCAATTCTTCTGGGTATATATCCAGGATTAAGATTTCTGGGTCATATGGCAGTTCAATAATTATCTTCCTGAGGAACTGCCAGACTGTCTTCCAGAATGGTTGAATCATTCTGCATTCCCACCAGCAGTGGATAACTGTTCTTATTCCACCACGGCCTAGTACTGTTTATTAAAAGCCACCAGTCTAATAGGTATAAGATAATATTACATTGTAGTTTTGATTTGCATTTCCCTAATAGCTACTGATGTTGAGCATCTTTTCATATGATTTATAGCCATTTTTATTTCTTCTCTGGAGAAGTGTCTCTTCAAAACACCCATTTTAAAAATGGTTTGCTTGTTTTTTTTATTTTTGAATTGCAGCATTTCTTTATATATGTTGGATATTAGGCACATATCAGATATATGTTTACCAAATATTTTCTCCCATTCAGTAAGCTGATTTTTCACTTTCTTGACAATATCCTTTAAAGTGTAAAAGTTGTAAATTATGAGGCTGTCTTATTTATCTATTTTTTTTCTTTTGTTGCTCATGCTTTGGTTGTAAATTTCATGTAACCATTTCCTAATACAAGGTCTTGTAGATGCTTCTCTACAATATCTTACAAGTTCTTTGTTGTCTTGGCTCTTATATTTAGATCTTTGATCTGTCTTAAGTTAATTTTGTATAATGTAAGTGATGGTGTTTGTTCATTTCTCATTCCATTGTATATGGATACCCAGTTCTCCAAGCACCATTTGTTGGAGCATCCATTCTCTCCTAGTTGAGTTGGCTTGGTGGCCTTCTCAACTATCAGTAGACTGTATATGCAAGGATCAGTTTCCGAGCTGTCAATTCAGCTCCATTGCTCAGTATGTCTATCCTCGTGCTAATACAATGCAGTTTTGACCACTGAATATTTGTAGTATGTTTTATATTTTTTTCCAATTTAAATGACATTTACTTTTTTTAATAACTTTTTTATTTTTTAGAAGATACTTAGATTACATAAATGTTACACAAAAATTTTAAGGATTCCGATATCCCCACCTCCCATACCTCCCACGACCTCCCACATAAGCATCCTTCATTAGTGTGGCACATCACCTGCAATAGATATACACATCTAGGTATACACATCTAGGGGCTTTGCCACTAAGCATGGACCATAGTTCACATTGTAGACCATACTCTCCCACACAGTTCTGCATGTTATATGATGATATAAAATGGCCTATATCTGTCATTGCAGTGCTACTCAGGATAATTCCCAAGTCCCGAAAAAGCCCGGTATTACAACTGCTTTTCCTTCTCCCTGCCCTCAAAGTGTCCAGTGGCCACTGACTCCACATTGATGTTGTAATTACTTCCATTGCATGAATCACAATATGTCTATAATAGAATACCAGTAAGTCTACTCTAGTCCATAGCTCTTCCCCCAATCCTGAGGAGTCTGAGATGGTGACGATCACTTCACCACCAAGTGAGAGGGGCCTTATATCCCATGGATAACATGGATGGGATTATCCTGCCAGCAGCTGCAGACTATCTCCATTCCCTGGGATGGCCCTTGTCCATCATCATCTCCCCACCAGGTGTCCTGCGTGATTCCATTGAGCTGTAGAATAGAGGTTGCACCTCTGATTCCTCTGATTTTGCTTTTCTTTTTCATTATGTCTTTGGCTATTCTGGTCCCCTTGTCCTTCCAAATAAATTTTAGAAGTATCTTTTCTAATTTGCCATGGGAATCAAATGAAAACTTTCTGAAGCTTTATATTCTTTGGGGAAGCCCCCTTTATTTGATCTCCTTCAATATATATACAGTCAGCTATGTGAGGAGGCATGCCCAATCAGTTGCTGTATGTGAAAGCACTCAGAAAATTTTTTATTCCACAGGAGATAATGGAGGGTAGAAAGCTCTATTTAAGTAACAGTTTAAAGTAAAAAAAAGTCCTCATTATTTTCAGCAGGAACTGATAACAATAGCTTTTTCCCATGCTGCAATAATTTGCTTACACAGCAAAGCAGGTTTAAACTGTTTCAAGGATAATTTAACCAAAATGTTCCCACATCTCCCCATTTATTGTTTAAGAAAGGTGATGAAAGGAAAGAGGAAAATGTATCCTGACACAGACTTTAAAAATATCTGTTTTGATTTGATGATTGGTAGTAGTAAGTCTAGGTTGCTGTCAGCTACCTGGGTTCTGAACTGTGCTGTGTGTGGGAAACAAAGTAGCCATGGGGGCAGTTGACCTCCCCTGGGAGGGTTGAGGGTTAATATCCACCCTCTGTAGGCTCTCAAATTCTCTCCTGATGTCCCCTGCTACTGAGCCTGTCTTAGGTTGTTCCTTCCCTGAGGAATGTTTCCCAACTCTGGGAAATCAGGGTGATGTGACACTGCCAAAGTTTACATTGCCTCCAGTCCCAGCACCTTCCTTGGGATACCCACACTCACTGGCAGGGCCCTGGCCCAGGTTACAAATTTCAGAAAACCCAGGTTTACCAGCACCTAGAATGCTTATACAGCTTAAGGAGACACAAGCAATTCCAAGTATGG
>PVKH010011116.1:0-17909 GCA_004027955.1 Chaetophractus vellerosus | reverse complement strand
TATTTAGTCCATTTATCTCTTTTTTTAAGGAGGCACCGGGAAATGAATCCAGGACCTCATACATGGGAAGGAAGTGCTCAACCATTTAGCTACATCTGCTCCCAAATGAGAGTTGGTCTCTTGGTTTGTTTATTTGTTCTGGTTTTTCTTTTAGGAGGTACCGGGGTTCAAGCATGGGACCTCGTACATGCGAGGCAGGCGCTCAACCACTCGAGCTACATCCACTCCCCTTGTTTGTCTTTTTATTGTTGAGTTGTAGTGTCTGTTTATATATCATGGATATTAAACACTTATCATATATGTGATTTCCAAATATTTTTCCCATTAAGTTGGCTGCCTTTTCACCCTTTTGAAAAGTCCTTTGAGGTGCAAAAGTGCTTAATTTTGAGGAGGTCTCATTTATCTATTTTTTCTTTTGTTGCTTGTACTTTGGGTGTAAGGTCCAAGAAACCACCGCCTACCACAAGGTCTTTAAGATGTTTCCCTACATTTTCTTCTATTAGTTTCATGGTCCTGACTTTTATATTTAGGTCTTTGATCCATTCTGAGTTGATTCTTGTGTAGGGAATAAGATAGAGGTCCTCTGTCATTCTTCTGGTTATGTTTATCCAGTTCTCCCAGCACCATTTGTTGAAAAGACTGTTTTGTCCCTGTAACATGGTCTTGGTAAGTTTCTTAAAAACCAGTTGGCTGTGGAGGTGATGATTTATTTCTGGACTCTCAATTTTCTTCCACTGATCAATGTGTCTATCTTTATGCCAATACCATGCAGGTTTGTAGTATTTTCAAGTTCAGGCAGTGAAAGTCCTCCCACATTGCTCTTCTTTTTAAGAATGTTTTTGGCTATTCATGTGCACTTTCCCTTCCAAATGAATTTGATAATTGACTTTTCTATTTGTGTAAAGCAGGCTAATGGAATTTTGATTCCCACTGCATTAAATCTATAAATCAGTTTGGGTGGGATTGTCATCTTCACAATATTTAGTCGTCCAGTCCATGAATCCAGAATGTCTTTCCATTTGTTTAGGTCTTCATTGATTTCTTTTAGCATTGTTTTGTTGTTTTTCTGAATATAGGTCCAATACTTCTTTGGTTAAGTTGATTCCTAGGTATTTGAGTCTTTTTGTTGCTTTTGTTAATGGAATTTCTCCCCCTATTTCCTTTTCAGATTGTTCAATACTAGTGTACAGAAATATTACTGATTTTTGCATATCGATCTTGTATCCTGCCACTTTGCTGAACTCATTTATTAGCTCAAGTAGCTTTGTTATAGGCATTTCAGAATTTTCTAAATATAGGATCATGTAATCCATGAATAGTGAGAGTTTTACTTCCTCTTTTCCTGTTTGGTTGGCTTTTATTTATTTTTTCTTGTCTAATTGCTCTAGTGACAACTTCTAGTACAACATTGAATAACAGTGGTGACAGTGGGCATCCTTGTCTTGTTGCTGATCTTAGAGGGAAAACTTTGAACCTTTCCCCATTGAGAATGATGTTTGCTATGGGTTTTTCTTATATTCCCTTTATCATATTGATTTATTTTGCTTCTATTCCTATCTTTCAAAGTGTTTTTATGAAGAAAGGATGCTGGATTTTGTTGAATGTCTTTTCTGCATTGATTGAGATGATCATGTGGTTTTTCCCTTCAGTTTGTTAAGGTGGTGATTACGTTAATTACTTTTCTTATGTTGAACCATCCTTGCATACCAGGAATAAATCCCTCTTGGTCATGGTGTTTAACTCTTTTGATACACTGTTAGATTCTATTTGCAAGTATTTTGTTTAGAATTTTTGCATCTATGTTCATTAGAGAGATGGGTCTCTATTTTCTTTTCTTGTAGTATCTTTATCTGGTTTTGGTATTAGGGTGATGTTGGCTTCATAATAGGTGTTAGGTAATTTTCCTTCCTTTCAGTTTTTTTAAAGAATTTAAACAAGATTGGTTAAATCTTCCTGAAATTTTGGTAGAATTTGTCCATGAAGCCATCTGGTCCTGGATTTTTCTTTGTTGGAAGATTTTTGATGATTGATTCAATCTCTTTGCTTGTGATTGATTTGTTGGGTTCTTGTATTTCTTGTAGAGTTGTTTGTGCGTTTCTAAGAATTCATCCATTTCATCTAGGTTTTTTGGCATACAGTTTCTAATTTATTGGCATACAGTTTCTCCTAATTACCCTCTTATGATCCTTTTTATTTCTGTGGGGTCATTCTCCCCTTTCATTTCTGATTTAATTTCTGATTTAATTTATTTGCATCTTCTCTCTTTTTTTCTTTGTTAGTCTGTTCAATTTTATTGATCTTCTCAAAGACCCAGCTTTTGGCATTGTCGATTTTTTTCTATTTTTTTTTTTTTGTTGTTGTTGTTCTCAATTTCATTTATTTCAGATTTAATCTTTATTATTTCTTTCCTTCTGCATGCTTTGGGGGGGGTGTTGATTTTCTGCTCTTTTTCTAGTTTCTCCAGCTGTTCAGTTAGATCTTTGATTTTAACTCTTTCTTCTTTTTTTATATAGGCGTTTAGGGCTACAAATTTCCCTCTTAACACTTCTTTCTCTGTATCCCAAAAGCTTTCATAAGTTGTGTTTTCATTTTCATTCATCTCAATATTTTTGATAATACCACTGACAATTTCTTTTTTGAGCCAATGTTTGTTTAGGATTCTGTTGTTCAGCCTCCACACATTTGTGAACTTTCTGCTTTCCCACCTACTATTGATTTCCAGTTTCATTCAATTCTGTTCCGAGAAGGTGCTTTGTATAATTTCAGTCTTTTTATATTTTTTGAGACCTGCCTTGTGACTTAACATGCCGTCTATCCTGGAGAAAGATCCATGAGCTCTTGAGAAGAATGTGTAACCTGCTGATTTGGCATGAAACATTTTGCATATGTCTGTTAGTTCTAGCTCATTTATCATATTGTTCAAGTTCTTTGTTTCTCTGTTGATTGTCTATCTAGTTGTTTTGTCTAATGATGTGAGTGGTGTGTTGAAGTTTCCAACTGTTATTAGAGATTTCTATTTCTCTCTACTGTTTTGCCAGAGTTTGCCTCATGTATTTTGGGGCACCCTGGTTATATGCATGGATATTTATGATTGTTATTTCTTCCTGGTGGACTGTCCCTTTTATTAATATATAATTGCCTTCTGTATCTCTTATAACTTTTTTGCACTTGTGCGTTTTGTCCGATGTTAGTATAGCTACCCCTGCTCTTTTTTGGTTACTGTTTGTGTGAAGTGTCTTTTTCCAACCTTTCACTTCCAGCCTGTTTGTATCCTGTGTCTAAGGTGAATGTCTTGTAAGGAGCATATGGATGGCTCATGTTTTTTAATCCATTCTGACAGCCTATATCTTTTAATTGAGGAGTTTAATCCACTCATATCCAATGATGTTACTATACATGCATGATTCACTTCTTTTTTTTTTTTTTAAGTTTTATTTATTTATTTATTTATTTTTATTTTTTTTTTTAAGATTTATTTATTTTATTACATATCTCCCCTTCCCCCCGCTGCGGCGACGCGCCGAGAGTGGTCACTGCGCAGGCGCGGCTTTCCCCGCTTGTGGGCGGTCTCTGCGTCCGTTCATGGCCGGCACTTGCTTCAGTTCGCGGGTGACTGGCTGCGCTCCATCCGCGGATGACCTGCCCTGCCTGTGGCGGCTCTTGCCCTGTCCGTGGCAGCTTCTTGCCCTGCCCACGGCGGCTCCGGCCCGCCCATGGCGGCTTGCCATTCTCAAGGCGGTCTGCCCGCTAGGAGAGGTCCCCGGGAATCGAACCCAGGGCCTCCCATGTGGTATGCCGGCGCCCTATCCACTGGGCTATCGAGCCGGCCCCATGATTCACTTCTATCATTTTATTCTTTGTTTTTCATATGTCATATCTTATTTTTGTTTATCTATTTACTCTTTTGGTTATCCTTTCTGCTGGTCTTGCCTTCTACACTCTACTCCAAGCCTCTGTCTCCTGTCTTTTTCTTTTGTGCTACAAGGCTCCCTTTTATATTTCCTGCAAATGTGGATTCTTTTTTATAAACTCTCTTAGTTTTTGTTTTATGTGAATAGTTTAAACTCACCTTCATATTTGAGGGACAGTTTTGTCAGATAAAGAATTCTCAGCTCACAATTTTTTCTTTCAGTATCCTAATTATATCATACCACTGTCTTCTCATCTTCATGGTTTGTGATGAGAAATCTGCACTAAGCTCTATTGGGCATCCCTTGTTTTTGATGGTTTGCTTCTCCCTTGCTGTTCCCAGAATTTTCTCTTTATCTTTTACGTTTGACGTTCTGAGTAGTATGTGTCTTGGAGTCTGTCTATTTGGATTTATTCTGATTGGGGTATGCTGTGCTTTTTGGACATGTAAGTTCATTCCATTCATGAGAGTTGGGAAATTTTCAGCCATTATTTCCTCAAATACTTTTTCTGTCTTTTTCCTCTTCTCTTCTCTTTCATGTTATTATTCAACTCCCTGAGCCCCTGCTCAATTTTTCCCATTCTTTTCCCTCTCTGTTCTTTCTCTTAAATATCAGCTGTTCTGTCTTCAGTATCACTTATTCTTTCTTCTGTCATTTTGAGCCTGCTGTTTTATGCCTCTAATGTGTTTCTTTAATCTCACCTGTCTTGTCTTTCATTCCCATGAGCTCTGTTACGTTTCTATTTAGGTTTTCAAATTCTTTTCTGTGCTTGCTTAGTGTCTTTTTTTTTTTTCTTTTTTTGAGGTACCATGTCTGGGGATTGAACCTGGGACCTTGTATGTAGGAAGCCAGCACTCAACCACTGATCCACATCAGCTCCCCTGAGTTGGTTTTTTAGTTTTTTTGTTTTGTTTGTTTTTAGGAGGCACCAGGAACTGAACCCAGGACCTCCCATGTGGGAAGCAGTTGCTCAGCTGTTTGAGCCACATCCTCTCCCATTTAATGTCTTCTTGATGTCCTTCATCTCAAAGTCATTTTGTCTTTCAACTCATTAATTTCATTTTGGAAATCTGTATGAGTCTCATTGATTAGTTGTCTCAAATCCTGTGTCTCATCTGGGGCTTAGATATATTCCTTTGCTTGGGTCATTTCTTTCATCTTCTTAGTATGGCTTGTAATTTTTGCTAATGTCTAGGCATCTGATTATGATGTGTGGTTACTTAAATGCTTAATTTCTCTTTCTGTTATAGGGATTTAGTGGTGGTTGGCTGTGTGTTACTGCTGTTCTTTGATTCTTGGTTCACCCTGTTCTTGGTCCTAGGATTGTCGCTGTTACTTGTTCAAATCTGGGCCCTGGACCCAGTTATGTGTTGCAGACCCACTTCCAAAGTCCTTGGGGAGTGAGATTATAAAGGCTGGAAAAAGCCTCTCATTTACTTTTAATTTCCTCACATGCACTTCTTTTATTGGCCAGCAGATCGTGCTCTTCAACAGCTCTCTCAGTTCAATGCCAGTTCAGAGTGTATACACTGCAGTATGGACCAGATCAATGTGATAGAGGATCCTGCCTGGAGGTTGAGAGTCTTGTAATTCAAACTTTCTAAAAGATTGTTTTCCAACCTTTGCTGACAGCCCCCTCTTTTTTTCCCGGTTAGGAAATAATTCTACTCTCCTCTGTGTCCTTAAAAACCAGTCCTGGTGAGTAGGGAGGGTGATTGAAAGGGTCGGATACCTTAGTCCTGTGCTGGCTCCCAAGGCAAACAAGAGCGCGGTCCTACCTGGCCTATAAGGGCTTGTGGGACACACCAGACCAAATTTGTTGGCCAAAAGCTGAAGCCTTAGGCTGCTTCCCTTTCTCTCCAATTTCCTGGGGAGGTGGATCCCGCAGACCCCTTTGTCTGTAGCCACTGGCTAGAGGCCTGAGAATTCAAAATTTTCTAGAGAGTGGGGTAGGGTGCTGGCAGCTGCACCTGCACTTTTAACTCACAGTTTTGCCGTCGAGATTCTTTTCCTTTGCCCCCCTTTTCTCAGCAGTATTCTAAACCCTTAGAACATTTTTTCCCAGGCTGTTTCTGCCTTCCTCTAGCAGTTTTTCTGGGAGAGGAGAGAGTTCTGTGTCTTTCTAGTCGCCATCTTCCCCAAAGTCCCTTTTTTACTGTGTGTTCACCTCACTCTTATGGGTAAGATTTTTGTCTGTTCACTACCATATCCTCAGTTTGGCCTAACATACCGTAGATCTCAATCAATATTTATCCTAAATACCTGTGTGTATTTTTTTGAATGTTAGATTAAATCTCACTTAAACAAAAAATAAATTTAATGTGAGTTAAATCTGACAGCTTTACCTGGCAGTTATATCCTTTTTATTTTTTTAATTTTTAAAATTCTTTTGGTTCTTTCTAATAAGTGACAATCTCTTTCTTTTTCCCATTTAGAGAGCATTTATGATAGCTTTACTTATGGTACAATACATCAGAGGAATAGCAGACTTCATTTTTGCTAAGAAAAATAAACTATAAGAGTGATAAATTATTATAGGATTTAAAAAAAACTCTTGCAAAAGGATAATTATTCCTCAATATTTGAAATAAAAAGACAAAGTTGAAATTTACTGGTCATCCGGGTAAGACAGAGCTGTGCTGGCCTGGCATCTCTTCTAACAGAGCCAACTGCTGATCTCATGTGGGGCTCAGGGAAGAACAAAGGTTGTCACCTTTCACAGGTCAAAGTGTGTTGATGTCCTCTGTAGAAGTTTGGTTATGCAAATGAGACTGTTGGTGATTGGTGGACTCTGAGGCACGTTTATTGGAGTGAGTTTGTCCATGGTTGGCTGCTTTGAGAAACAAGTGGCTGACATTGTTTGGTAGGTGAGTGAGATGAGTGGTCATTGACTTGATTAAAATGCCTGCTTCCCAAGTTTGATCCTTGGTGACTCCTAAAAACAAAACAAAACAAAACAAAAAAACAAACAACAAGCAAACAAATGAAAAAACCAACTCAGGGTATCCAATGAGGCTCAGTGATTGAGCGCTGGCTTCCCACATATGAGGTTCCGGGTTCAATCCACAGCCCCAGTACAAAAAAAAAAATAATAATAAAATTATAAAAATAAATAAATAAAATAAAATAATAAAATAAAGTAAAATAAATAAAATAAAATAGTTCAGAACCACTTCTGGTGGCTACTTGTTGCTACAGAACAGTCAGTCTTCCTAAGTTTGAGGTAACTTTTTTTTTTCATTATCATAACCAGTTGTTTTCTGGCTAAAATTCTTACTCCATCAACTCTGTTCAAATTGAAAAATATTTCATGTTCTGGAATTGTAGACTTATTTTTGAAGTTTGGGTGAAGAGGAATTGTTTAATAATTGCTCTGAGGAGGATCTCCACTTTTCTTAGATGCTTAATCTTAACTAGAAGAGTTATCTACAAAACGTTTTTTTTTTTAAACAATTTATTGAAGTATACCATCCACACATGAACATACACAAACAACAAGTGTTCAGCAAACACTGTGAACCCACAAAACAAACATGCACAATACCACACAGGGCTGTCACACATCACCCCGCCACAAACACCTTGCACTGCTGTGAAACATTTGTTAACAAACCACGAAAGAGCATCGTCAAAGCGTCACCCACAGTCCACACCCTACTCCCCTCCACTTTTTAAAAAAAAGGATTTATTTATTTATTTATTTATTTACTTTGATCCATTTTTACCCCCCACCCCTGGTTTTGCTGTTTCTGTGTCCATTTGCTGGGTAACTCTCAGTGTCCATTTCCTGCCCTCTCTCCTCATCCTTTTCCTCCTGTCTTTGTTGGGATTCAATCCTCGGAACCTCCGATATGAGAGAGAGGCGTCCTACCGCCTGTGCCACTTTAGTTCCTGGATTTTTGGTGTGTCTCGTCTTGGCTTTCCCTTGTGTCACTCTCCTGTTACGTTGTAACCTTGCTGCATGGCTCGCAGGGCCTGGCGACGCACCTGTGCGCGGGGCCTAGGGGGCTCACCCACTCACGGGGCCTGGGGGCTCACCTGTTCGTGGGGCCTGGTGGCCCACTTGCCTTCTATATTTTTCTTCTTTTTATTTTTACCTGGAGGTCCCGGGGATCAAACCCAGGTCCCTCCATATGGGAGACGGATGCCCAACCAGTTGAGCCACATCTGTCCCCCACTACATTTCTTAAGTTTGACCAAAGATACCTAGAGTTACAGTCATTTCCCATACAGGATGGTTATATAATAAATCAGGCTTAGTTTATCACTAGCATTCTAAAAGCCAGACCTAGGGAGAAAAACTAGGTCTGGGGACCATGCATGGTTTCTAATATAGCGAATGTTTAACCTACCCTGATTATCACAAAATCAGGACAGTGAGAATATTCTCAAGAAAACTTTTTTTTAATTGTTATTTTTTATTTTTTTGTATTCTCAGGGACTCATGCCCAGTTCCTAAATGTCCAGTGGGAAAATTCAATCCCTTTGTAAATTTAAGATACATGATGATAATATTCTTATAAATGCGTTTACTCTATGAAACAGTAATTATAATCTTTTTGGTAAACTCAGCATTTTATATTAAGATTAGACTAGGCTAAAAGTATAAAAAGGTTATCAAATTATTTTATTTTCAAGCAAAATCATACTGAATCAGATTATTGCTCTTTTGAACTATATATAATGGCATATGGGTATTTTAAAAATAAACCCTCTAAGATATTCTCTGATTTCTTCGTGTTATATAAGCTTCATGCTCTTTTATAAACTTCATTTAAATTAAGCATTATAATGAATTTTAAAACAAACCAAAAAATTAGCACAAATCAAATTTATCACTTCCATGTCTAAGAGTCTTTGCTTTTGGGCATTGAGTACTAGCCTCTTCCTGTGGCATTCAAGGGTCTTCCAAATTCCTTTCCTGACCATCTCACTACTTGTTTCCAGGTGTTTTACCCTTTTCCTTTAAAGTTCCTAGGAAACATCAAGATGCCATTTGCCTAATCTTTGAGTTTACAATCTAATCTCTAAGTAGAATGACTTTTCCCACTTCTGTGCCTGGTGAACTTACTTGTTATATTTTACTTCTGTAAAGCCTTCCTTGTGTTCAAAGATAGCTTTTCATATATTAACTTTTACATATCACATTGTATCATAATTGTATATTTACCTGTTTTTGAAGCAGGGAATGTGTGTTTTTTGGTGTATAGTTGGTACTTCATAACTGTTTTATGAATTAATGAATGAATGAAGATGGGGAAGAATTGGATTTTTACAAAAAATGTTTTTTTATTCTTTGTCAGTAGAATTATTAGAAAACATTGGCTTTTTTATGGATTTTTTAAAGTAGCAGTCCTGCCTTGCATATGAAGGAAGTAAAGAAAAATGAAAATGAAAAATGGACCTCAAAAGAATCTGTGATTACACCAATGTTTGAGAAGACTGATTCGCTGACTGGTGTTTTACTACAAGTGAATGATGATAGCAGTTTAAGTGAAATAGATCAGCATGAAGGAAGGTAAAAATATAAATTCTTTATTTCCCTGTGAAGGAGTAGTAGCATGATTACTTCTCCTGGAAATAAAACAGGAAAAAGTAATGTACAGGCCAAGGCAAGATAATACTCAGCTGTATCAAGTGCTGCAGAAAGGTTGATTAGGATGAGGACAGGTGACTCTGACAAGGAGTATTTTCATTGCCTGGGGGACAGGAAGCTGAACCATAGTGCTTAAGTGCAGACAGCTCCTTAGAGAGTTTTTACTGCAGAGGGCAATAGAGAATGGGTGATGACTGAAGAAGAATGTGGGGTTCAAGGGAGGTTTTTAGTTTTTCAAATTTTAAGATGGGAGATTATCAGATGTTTTTGTACTGATAGAAACGATCCAGTTTGCATTTCTAAGTATCAGAAAGCTTGCTGATTATAATACATTATCATTTAAAGACTTAAAGAAAACCAGTTGTCCTTAGTATTTCTATTCATGTATAGTTTTATGGTAAGAGGTTGTTCATTCAGAATGGTTTAGAAATGTAATAGTCTCATAATTGAATATGCTGATGATTGCTTAAAAATTGTATTATATGTAGATTTAAAAAATTATATAATAAACATGCAAACACTTAGACCATACTGAATGGAATTTAATCATTCCTGATAATTCTAGATACTGTAGAGCTCTTGACATTATGAATAAGCTATGATTTTGTAAGGTACTGTAAAATATCAGATTATATCAACTTAATAGTTGTTTGGGAGCTGGGGGAAATGGGAGGATTTTGTTGTATGTACAAAAGAAAAATAAACTACTGCAGTTTATCACAAATTATTACTTTTGGGTTATAAAGTTTTAAAGTACAAAAACCATGTTTCCCTGTACTGAACAGTGAGCTTGACACATACTGTGTGCTCAGTATATTTGAATGCATGAATAAATAGCTGAATGAATGAATGCCTGTTGATGAATTTCTTTTGGAAAAAGATATCTTTAGTTTACTGAAAGTAGTTTTCCAATATTGCCTAGTCTTTTTATTTTAAAAAAAATTTGCAAAATTCAGAAATTATTATTTATAACTATAGTCAGAAATGGAGTGATAGTATGGATTCATTTGCTACCATATTACTTAAAAACATTTAAAAACAAATGTTACTTTCACAGCATGTTGTGAAACACATGCTTTGGAGCCAGAATTCCTGGATTTGAATTTGGGGTCTGCTACTGACCAGCCATATGGCCCTGGGAAGTTACTTAGCCAGAAACTCTGCCTCAGTTCTTTCTTTGTAAAATACCTAATATATTATGTACCTCATAGAATTGTTGTGAAGTTTAAAATGAGTTAAGGCATGTGAGGTGCTTAGAATAATGCATAGTAAGTGCATAGTGAATCTTTAGAAAGCTAACTAATGTTATCATTATTAAATAAGGGATTCTCTCTTTCAAGGACTTAAGTAATCCTCTCCAAATGGGATTTAGTGCCAATAAAAGCTTGTTTTTATTGAAAACAACAAAACAGCCTGTTATATTTTTCTATCAAATAATACAATGAACATGGTTTTCCTTTTGATCTAAATTTAATAATTTTGTATTATTAGTAGTATATTTTCTTTATTCTTTAATATTTATTTTTCTATTAGAGTTTAGTCCTCATTACAGAAAATTATTGTATTTTAAATTACCTGTAAACTTTCTTATGAATAGAGGAAAGAAATTATTAATGCAGATTTTCATATAAAATAATTGTTTTAGATACACTTTTTAGTTTACATCTATAATATTTGCCTGAAAAGAATTTTTTTTTTGTTTTGTTTTGTTTGTTTTTTAGGCCTGCAAAGAAAATATCTGATGAAAAGAACAAGGTATTGTGAAAAATAAATTATCAAAAATATTAGTCTAGTTGAAAAAAATGCATTTTAAGGTTAATGTGAAAGCATAGAAAAATCTTCTTTTGCTGTAAAGTAAATACTTTTAATTTGAAAAGGTGATTTAGAAACAGTAGCCATTGATAAAGGTATCCTTTTGATAAAAATTAGTTCTTTTAAGCAGTACCTCTGTTTTTTGCTCATATAAAAAAGATGGAAATTTACTACCTCTCTAGACTTATTATATGCTATGAATATTTTGAGAACATTTTGAAACAGTATTATTTATTTTATAGGTCAAAAAGCAAATTAATTCTATGGATGACTTTGATGACTTAACTCAGTCATCAGAAACAGCTTCAGAGGATTTTGAATTGCCTAACTCTAATTATAAGAATTCTATGTTGCTAATTGAACAACTTGGAATGGTTTGTAAAGGTAGGCCCCTTGTATAAATATAAAGCATTTTTATGTATACTGTTGTAATATATGACATCTTGTTTAGTACTGCACCATGGAACACTGATGCAGTATCTCAGAAATATGTTTTATACTAAGGTAGCAGTTTGGCAGTTTGATGTAATTATGAAATCCAAAAATAGATATTGGATTATGCTTGTAAACTGGTCTGCTAATCTGGGAATGATTAAGTTATGATTAGGGCATTGACTGGGTCGTGTCAGTAGGGTGTTGAGCCCCACCCCTTGGTGAGTGGGGAATCAAATATAAAAGGCACGGCAGAGGAAAGAGTTAAGGCAGTTTTGAGTTGGAGTTCTGATGTTCGAGTTTTGATGCTGGAGCCTGGGGAGGCCAGCAGACAGAGGAGCTTGGTTGTGAGGAAGAAGAGAAGGCCCCGGGATAGAGATGAGCCATTTGCCTGATAGTCTACAGCTGGCTTGTGGAGAGAAGCAAAGCCTAGAGAGCATCATAGTCTACAGATGACCTTGTGGAGAAAACAGAGGGCTAAGCCTGGAGAGAAACAGAGCTCTGAGAAGAGAGGGACCCAAGAAGCCTGAACCCTCACAGATGTCGGCAGCTGTCTCACTCCGACATGTGGCAATAGACTTTAGTGAGGGAAGTAACTTATGCTTTATGGCCTGGTAACTGTGTACTTCTATCCCAAATAAATACCCCTTATAAAGACCAACAGATTTCTGGTATTTTGCATCAGCACCCCTTTGGCTGACTAATACAATTAAAGTAGAATGTGATGTGTTGTACATGCTCAGCCACACAGCTCTGATGATTTCCACTGTTGTTGTCTTAGTGTGAATGTCACTTGAGTCCTCTGTTGACTCTGCCTCTCTTCTGTGCCTTCACCCTGAGGTCAGGTTACTGTTATCTCCTACCTAGAATGCTGCAGTCTCTCAGAACTTTGTTCCCTGCTACTATACCTCCCGAAATCATGGCCTACACAACAGCCACAATTATGATCATTATATATGAATATTTTTAAAAATTGAGATTCATCACATAATGTCCTTGCTTAGAACCCAGAAATCACTTCTCATTGCTATAAGGTTAAAGATCGCAGTCCTCTAGCTTCATCTCGCATCATTTCTTATCTTCCTTCCTCTCTGCGTCCCAGCTACTTCCTTAGGTGTATTCCTACAATAAAGGTTTTTGTTTTCAACAGTTTTAGTGGGATGTAATTGATATATGATAAAATGCACATATATAAAGTGTCCAGTTTCATAAGTATTACTTTTGTATCCACATGTGAAACCATCACCACAATCAAGATAGTTAACATGTACATCAACTTCAAAAGTTTCCTCATGCCTATTTATGTTCCCTTGTTAAATTAACAAAATGTTTTCTAAAGTAGTGTACCATTTTCCATTCCCACCAAAAGTGTATGAGAGTTCCAGTTCCTCCTCATATGCCAGCACTTGGTATGGACAGTCTTTTCAATTTTAGCCATTCTAATGGTTGTGTAGTGTGTATATCATTATGGTTTTACTGTGCATTTCCTCATGACTAATAATGTTGAGCCTGTTTTCATGTGCTTGTCATCTGTATGTCTTTCATAAACTGGATGTTCAAAAATTTTCATTTAAAAAATTAGTTAATTTTGTTCTTTGTTGAGTTTGAGAGTTTTTTTTTTTTAATATTCTGGATATATTCCTGTTATCTGCTATATTTTTTTGTGAGGGTTTTCTCCCAGTCTTTGGCTTTTCTTTCATGTTCTTAATAGTGTCTTTTGAAGATCAAAACTTTCAAATTTTGATGAAGTCAGTTTATCCATGTGTTCTTTCATGAATTTTGCTTTTGGTGTCATATTTAAGAACTCTGCCTAACACAAGGTCACAAAATTTTTCTCCTATGCTTTCTTCTAGGAAGTTAATAGTTTTAGGTTTAACATTTAGATCTGTTTTTCTCATCTATTCTTTGTTCTTCTTTTCTTCTTTTTCTGCCTTCTCTAGATTAAGTAATTTTTATAGGTGTTTTATCTCTTTTTTGGCTTATTAGCTATAACTTGTCATTGTGTGATTTTAATGGTTGCTTTAGGGTTTCTAGTATACATCTTTAACTTATTATAACCTACCTTTAAGTAATTTTATATCATTTCATACATAGTATAAGAAAATTACATTAGTATACTTCCATTTTTTCTCTTGCAGCCTTTATGCTATGGTTGTTACGCATTTTACTTTTACATAGGTTATAAACCCCAGAATACATTGCTACTATATTTACTTAAGCAATGAATTATCTTTTAAAGGGAATGAAATTTAAAAAATGATTTTATATGTTTACCCTTCTGGTTATCATTTCCTATGCACTTCACTCCTTTGTGGAGATCCACATTTCCATTTAGTATCATTTTCCTTATGCTTGAAGGACATACATTAACATTTTTGGTCATACAAGTTTGCTGATGTTAAATTCTTTCTGTTTTTGTATGTCTAAAAGTGTCCTTATTTCATCTTGGTTTTTGGAAGATATTTTTGTCAGGAATAGACTTCTATATCGACAATATTTTAAAGATGTTTTTCTACTATCATCTTGCTTGCGTTGTTACTGACAGGAAATCCTAAATCATCCTTGTCTTTGTTCCTCTGTATATGACATGTCTTTCTTTCTCTTTTAAGATTTTCTCTTTATCACTGGTTTAAGCAATTTGATTATGATGTTCCTTGGTGTAATTTTTTTTCATTATTTTGTGTTTTGGTTTATTGAACTTCCTGAATATGTGGGGTTATAATTTTCATTTAAGTTTAGAACTTTTTTGGCCATTTTTTCTTTAAATAATTTCTTCTCTCCCCCTACTCCCTTCTCTGGGGACAACTTGCATTTGTCCCACAGTTCACTGATGTCCCAGATTTACTAAATTTTTCTTTTGTCATGTCTAATCTGCTTTTATTCCCATTCCATTTTTTTTCATTTCTGACATTATTATTTGTATCTCTACAGGTTCAATTTGGGTCTTTTTATATCCTCCATACCTCTAACTTTTTGTACCAAAAGAATACAGTTATAATAACTGTTTAAATATACTTCTGTGTAACTAATATCTGTGATAGTTCTGGGTCAGTGTCAGTTGGTTGATTATTTTTCTTACTTTGTTTTTTTCTTTTCTTAGCATGCCTGGTAATCTTTGATTAGATATGGGACATTGTGAATTTTACCTTTTTGGGTGCTGGTTATTTTCATATTCCTATATATCTTCTTCTGCTTTGTTTTGTGATATAGTTAAGATACTTATGAATGGTTTGATCCTTTCATGTCTTGTTTTTATGATTTTTTAGGTGTGTCCAGAGCGGTGCTTAGCATAAGGCTAATTCTTTTTCACTATTGAGGCAAGATTTTTCTGAGTACTCTACTCAATGACCTGTAAATTATAAGTATTTCCAGTTTGGCTGGTGGGAATAGACAGTATTCCTGGTCCCATGTAAGTGCCAGACACTCTTTCCTCTAATGTTTTTGGATGTTAAATACCCAAAGGGACCTCCTGCAGATCTCCAGGGTTTTCTCTCTGTACTGCTCTCTCCTCTCTGGTGTTCTCTGCTATGATCTCTATCTGCCTTGGCTTCTCTAGACTCTCAGCTTCTACACTTCAACTTAGGGATTCCACTGGACTCCCCCTCAGTTCCTTCTTGTGTTGTGGCCTGGAAACTCTCAAGGCAGTGAGCTAGCATTCGTAAGCCTTACTTTGTTTCCTATCTTTCAGAGATCATTATCCTTCACTGCCTGGAGTCTATTTCCCTGAAAATTGTTCAGTGTATTTTGTTGGTTTTGTTTTTGGTTGTTTCAGGTGGGTACTGTTACTCCATCATGGCTGGAAGCAGATTGCAGGATGCTGTGGACTGTCCTGAATGCTCTTCCTTCCACTTGCTTAAGTACTTCCTGCTCATCCTTCATTTCTTAGTGCAGGCATCTCTTCCTTAGGGAAATCTTTCTTGGGTGCAATCTAGGTCAAGTGATCATAGAACTTTGTTATCTAACCATAGTTATCTGAATTTGTTATTATCATTTTATTTGTCTTTCTCTTCCATTAGACTTTAAGCTAAAGAGAAGTAGGGCTCATGCCTATTTCATAATATAATTTTGTATAGTGCCTTCCACAGTGGTGGGCATTCAGTAATATTTGTTCAATGTATGAATGAATAAATGTGAAAATGTATGGTTCATTATACTCAAAAAGTACTCATATATTTTACTTCTATTCTTTTTTCCTCCCTGATACAGATTCTGTTAGCCTACTGAAAATCCAGGATGCGGTTCTTTCATATGAAAGATTAATAGAACTTAAAAAAAATCACTGTGAACTACTTACAGGAAAAGTTAAAAAAGTGGAAAATAAGGTTAGCGAACTACAAAAGGAGCTATCAGAAACCAAAGAAATGAAATCACAGTTAGAACATCAAAAAGTGGAATGGGAACAAGAACTCTGCAGTTTGAGGTATAAAATCTTGATGTTAAAGTAATGCTTGAACTATTTTTTTTTAATTAAAAATTTTATTTATTTTTTTATCATTGTTACAAGTAACTCAGCACAAGTGGTTACACTACCCCCTTATATTTGTTCGTTCCTCAATCTTGAAGGATTTTGGACGATGTCCCCTCTGACTGCTTCAGGCTGAGGCAGGACATAGATATTATGGGGTGAGAGGAATGGAATTGCCTTGCTTGCAGTTGAAGATACCACTTGCTTTTGGGATAGGACTGATGCATCACCATTGTATTAGTTGTCCAGGGCCAGCCTAAAGAACTGGAGAGTAGGAGTTGGCTGTTTATCTGCTGGGTTTCAGGGCTCAACCAGCATATGAACAATCTGAAGATTAAGTCTCTGAGAAATATGCTTAATAGGTAAATTTAAAATTATAGGTTCAAATAAAAGAAGTAGAAGAATCATGATTAATGGATTTATAAATTAGTACAACTATGTTATATTGGTTAAATAACTTTTCAGATATTCCCACATAGGGCCTGTTGAGGGAGTGTTTATTCCATGTGGCCATGTGGCTTGCCTGTGGTGTCCGGATGTTCCTAGGGCCTTTAGGAGAAATTATGTTTGAGGCTTTGTTTACCCTGTCAGTTTGTGAAGTCTGGCTGAGACCTGTATAAGTGTAACCTCCGGAATGACCTCCAACACACTTTGAAATCTCTTAGCCCTAAAATCTATTTTATTTAACATTTCCCCCTTTTAGTGAGGGTCTTTCTCCAAATGCATCGCTGATTAACACTTAGTAATAATCCCTTTGTGCCAGGGAGCCCCATCCCCAAGAGTCATGTCCCATGTTGGGGGTAAGGTGGTGAGTTTACTTGCAGAATTTGGTTTAGAGAGAGGCCACATTTGAGTGACCAGGAGGTTTTCAGGAGGAACCTCTT
Organism: Chaetophractus vellerosus; assembly: GCA_004027955.1. Classification (NCBI taxonomy): domain Eukaryota; kingdom Metazoa; phylum Chordata; class Mammalia; order Cingulata; family Chlamyphoridae; genus Chaetophractus; species Chaetophractus vellerosus. Next base: position 809 of record PVKH010011116.1, on the reverse strand, counting down.
AGGCATTAATTATAATTAGACTTAGTTTCATTATTACAGGTATAAGATTCATAAGTACAAGCATTAAGATTAAGGGCTTGGCTTATTGGCCTGTTTTCTTTTATTAGGCAAGGCTTATATATTCCAGAGCTTTTTGCCATCTATATTTGAGAAAGTAGTAGGACTTCCCCAGGAGGGAAGTTCAATACTTTGTTAGCTACTGTGTGGGCCTCTCTAGAAAGCATACCTATGGCAACAAGGAGACATTTATATCCCCTAGAAATATGTAGCTATGTAACATTCCAGATGTTCAAAAGGTCCTGTCTGTTGGGACACCTGACCATATCCCACCTTTACCTTCTGACCAGGGTTATGTTAATTGATAGGTAGAACATATTTTACATACTTGCTTTGCTTCTCCTATAAAGTTCTTTTCTCCCTTTCTCTCTCTTTTTTTGTCTGGAGATGAAGTTTTGACCTGCAGTAGGCTGCGTGTATGCTCAGAGAAGTCTCAGAGTAAAATAGTATAACTGACAAGGAAATTTGGATATTTCTGTGGCATATATCATTTTTTCATTGTTCCCATAAACTCACATCCCCCATTTTTGAGACGCAACATTGATGTGATACCTGTCCCGTCCAGCGGGACAGTCAACAGGGGCCTCCAAACCTGTGGGAAAAAGAATGGTATGGGACAAGGAGACACGAAGAACGGCAGCAAGACAGTAGGTCTGATCAAGCTGCAAAAGTTTATTGGTGAGGTACAAGTATTTATACTCAAAGGAAGGAGGGAGTGGCTTTGTAGTTATCTGTTGGTAGCAGCTGTTGCT
>PVKH010011115.1:0-17898 GCA_004027955.1 Chaetophractus vellerosus | reverse complement strand
ATGCCCCCCCTTGGATTTTATTATAGCACGTGGTTAATGAAGAGCACGGGTAGTTAACTTTCGCCTGAGATGTAGTCAGTCCTTATACTAGGCAGGGCAAGGGGGCGGGGGGTGTTCTTTTCTGACCACTATCTGAAGAGTAGCTGAGCAGATAGCCATCCCAGCGTCACTTGACGATAGGTTGGCAATATCTTACTGCCCCAGCTTTGCCTTTATGCGTTAATAGTTGAAAATAAAATTTTACAATTAAATAACTGAATGCCAGTCAGTTAATTGAATTTAGATACCTTTCAAGATTTGATTCTTTGAATGAAATTTTATAGAATAAGGTGCTATCATGAATACATTTGAATACAAATCTTTTTAAAAATCTCCCGCCCGCAATTATTGGCACCTTTTTAAAATATGGACCCCTAAGTCAGACGCCGGTTTTATTCTCCTTCAGTCCTCGGCATGCTAAGATTCCGTCCTTTCCTGTGCTCTGAAGAAATGGAGCAACTCATGGACAGTAAATTCTAGAAGTCGATCCATTTACCACTCAAAATGTGTTAATTCTCCTGTAAATGCACTTGGAGATGCCTGTACTTCAAGCAGCTTCTGCGTGAAGTTTCTCTGTAAATAATGCTCTTGTACTAATGCCGACGACTGGATTGTGATCCTCACAGGAGCTTGCTGTGTGTGGCCCTGGCTTTCTCAGCCTTTCTGGGTTCTAGAATTAGATTTCTTTTCAACAATCCAGCTCCAGCAGTTTTTGTAGAAGTTTGAAACCATTCACATATTTGCATTCCACAAAGTGTAGATTATGTTTTGCAATAAGTGAAAACTACAAAGGCAGCAGATTAACTCACCAGGCAATGGGATAGTTTACCAAACTGGCTGATGGACTGATTGACTGACTAATGTGGCCTGCATGATCGTTTTGATGAACTCTGAAAGTTAGTTTCTTACTTGAAATAGTAATGATCTGATGATGATTTCTGGATATGGAGGAAAGAAATCTGTGGGGAAATCTCTCAAAGAACCTGTTATTTCACATTTAACAATTACAGAAAGTCTATCAAATGATAAAGATATTCCAAATGTATGTACAATAACTTATAAGCAATCTATAATCCATGACACAACTGGACCTTTTTCTATTATTTGCCAAAGTGGCTGTATAGGATAATTTTTTCATATGCTTTATAACTTAATTTTAAGTATGAATGTATATCTTGGGAGTTGCTTCAAACCAGATCTGATTTACCAAAAAGTTGTATCACTTAGATTTGTATAATATGTTGACTACTGTAGCATCACATGTTAAAATCTCATGTTTATGGTTTTTGCTTTTTATAAAAATGATGAGCTTTGATATCCTCATGAGGCATTTAAATTTAGCAGTTTTGGGCAGCATGATTATTTTGATATGTGGGACATCAGGATTTAAAATGATGCTTTGGTATTAAGGCAAAGAGCTATGCTTCAGACCAGTGCTGTCTAATAGGAATATAATGGGAGTCACAAAATGTGACCCATACATATAATTTGAGATGTTCCAATAGCCACACTTCTCATATAATCAATATAATGAATTTTCAGTGAGTTTTAAAAAAAAAACTCTTGTGTGTGTGTGTGTGTTTTTTTATTGTCTTCAAAATCTGATGCAGCACATCTCTTTTTTTATTATACTCGCCACATTTCAAGTGCTCAAAGAGCCACATGTGGACAGTGGCTGCCATACTGGACAGTGAGCCTGAGGCCTTTTTTAAAAATAAGTTTTTCTAGCTTTCTCACAATGAACAAGGTAGATACATTTTGTTTCTCATGAGCATAAACCCTGAATTTGCTTTCTATAGTAATCAGAATCATTTTTAAACAATAAAATCATGTCAGCTTTTTCTTTAATTTTGGAGCCAGTAGCCAGAACTCACCTTGATTAGTCCTTTTCTGAAGAACCCACTTCCTGGAGAAGGAGGCTAGAGGAAGCTGCCATAGGCTACAATAAGTTCTCCTTTACAACAAGGTTTTCCATATCTAACTGCCCCATCTTTGCCTTTATATGTTAGTAGTTGTTGAAAGTAAATGTGACAATTAAGTTAATAAATGCTGGTCAGTTGGATGTTGGTCCCTTTCTGGGCCAGAAATGGATGGTGATTTGTGTGGACTTCCCATGTCCTCCTGATAAACTGTTTGATATGTGAGACAGCAGGCTGGGACTGAGGCGAGGCTCCACAGCTAGGACCTGGTGGAGCTCCAGGATTGCACAAGTCCACACTTGCGTCTGCTGTGCAACACCGCCTTCTGCGGAGCTTTTAGCAGTAAATTGAGGAAAATTGTTCTTCTTTCCTCAAGGGTGTGTGTCTTTGAGATAATGATATTGATCAATACACCTTGAGCCATCATATTCTAAGAAATAATAATGGTAATAGTACTAATTGACATTTTTGAACACTTACTATGTGTTAGCCCAGTACAAAGTATCCGTTATATACACTTTCCTGATAGTCCTATAAGGAAAGGTATTATCGTTAACCCCATTTTGCATCTTAGAAAATGGAGTCATAGATAGGGTAGAAGACTTACTTAGGCCCATAGCTAGGAAGTGGAGGAATTGCAACTCTGATGCAAAGTCTGGCTGAGGCCAAAGCCTGCGCTCCCAACCGCTGCCTCCCAGCATACAAACAGGCGGCCCAGCCCTGCTGGGAGTGGAGCTTGGATGTGCGGGATGAAGGTCAGAAGCATGCCATTGTTTGTAAAGGTATTGCAGGATTTCATTGGCTCATTTTCCCCTTCTCAGGGCTTGACTTCCCCAGGTTTGATAGGCCCAGGGTAGGCTCCCTTATGAAAATGAGTTTGCAGATGGATTTGGAGTAGAGGGATGGAAAGGGCAGCTCTGCGGTGAGGAAGAAGGCTATGAAACGGCTGCTGGAGGAGGCAAATCCAGTAAACCTTATGTTACCGAAGCAGCGAGAACAGTTGTGAATGTAGATAAGAATAGTTGCAAGCCAAATGTAAATAGTATTAAATCATAAAATGACTAAAAGGGAACTTGCTTTGATGAGGAGACTGGCCTAATTACAGAGGCAAGAACAGTAATTTTATTAAACGAAGCACAAGACTGGACATGGTCTGTTGGAAAGAATACTGGCTATGGAATTGGACAACCTGGGGTCAGATCAGTTTTCTCTTTTGTAAATGCAATACTTTCGGGCTCTAGAATTGTCTGCCAAAATGAAGAGATAACAGAGCTCTCGAACAAGCTTTAAAATTCAACTAACCAAACCCAGAAGTGGGTGATTCTTGTGGTTAATAGTACAAGTACAAGAATGCCCTTCTGTCAACTAGAATGGATGTATGTCCCTATTGCAAGGTGGTGGGAATGTGGAGAAGCATGGAAAAAAACACAATTAATGTAACCTATGGATTATAGTAAACAGCAATACTGTAATATTCTTGCATCAATGCCAAAGATGTACTGTGTTAATAATGGGGGGTATGGAAAAAATATGCCAAATGTAAGCTATGGACCATAGTTAGTGGTGATAGTCTGATGATATTATCTCATAATCTGTAAAAAATGTTCCACAATGGTGTGGTGTGTTGGCAAAGGGCTGTTGAATGGGAATTCTATACATGTGCATGATTGTTTTGTAAGTTCACAACTTCTGTAATAAAAATATATTTTTAAAAAATTTTTAATTGAACTAACCGTGTTTGTGTTGTCAAGCCAAGGTTATCAGCCAATCAACCAGTCAATCCTAATTTCTATATATAGACAATGTTGAGTGTTTGACCACTTCCATAATAACGAAAATTCTGCTGTATATATTATAGCACCTCCTCACTTATTCAAACTTAGACTTCTGGCAAACTCAGCTATGTGAAGCATAGCTGTAAACTGAGATGCACTTTTCAGAAGCAAATCACTCATGCAAAGCCTGTGTACTTTCTCTGCAGGATCAATGGAACTATCCCAAGGCATCATGTTTAGACGTTAAAGAAAATAAAAAGCATGACAGCAAGTCATAGCAAAAAAACTAATAGAATATTATAAGAAGCAGATCCATGTATTTCTCTGTGCTTTCTGGGCTTTTCATGAAACGAATGTGACTATGTGCCGCCGATGTTTCCCATCACCGTGATCGGCACTGAAAGATCTACAAGTGGGCCCTCAAGAGCTTCCTGGCAGCAGGAAGAGAGAAGCAAGTGGAGCACTTCATTTTAAGTTATAAGCCTTAGTCACAAGAAGAGTTTGTTATAGTTGATGTATTTTGCTTAGGAAAGCAGATATAAGTAATATATTTGAAACATATTTCTATTGCAAGTGGTCAGAATTCTATGTATCTAATATCTGGAAAAATCTCTCATGTGGAATGCTTTATCGTCCAACAATTCCGGATAAATGAAGCATACTCTATCACATTTCAGAAATACAATGTATTTAATAATTGCAATTCTTACTATTGCAGCATATTGCTGAATAAATGTAATGGCCACAATGAAACCAACATGTTCTCCCATTTAATAGATCCTAAAAACTAATTGTTAAAATATTTTAATAATAGAATTTTAGTAATAGACTAGGAACATTTTAATAGAATAGTAACTATTTTCAATCAATTGTAATGCAACTTGACAAAGATGGATATCCATTGGCAGGTTACAAAAATGCCATTATATTGTATACTGACCCTACCGATGTCTGATTTGAAGGGACTCATCAGAGGGATTAACAGCCAGGAATATGTAGATAGACTGATATTTTTTAGAGAGGAAAGGTAAGACTACCAGAGCAACCAGTTTAGACAGCCATACAGAGATGGAAAATAGGAATATTTTGACAATGTAAAGACACAAAAGCAAAATAATTATCTATTTTATGCAATAGTATATTTGCCCTTACTCTTTAGCCTGGAAAATTGGACTTATGGTGTAGCCCTTTGGCAGTTTGATATAATTATGAATTCCAAAAATATATATTGAATCATGCTTGTAAACTGATCTGTAATCTGGGCATGATTAAGTTATGATTAGGGCGTTGACTAGGCCACGTCAGTAGGGCATTGAGTCTCACCCCTTGGTGGGTGGGGGAATCAAATATAAAAGGCATGGCAAAGGACGGAGTTGGAGCAGTTTTGATGTTGGAGTCTTGAGCTGGAACCCTGGGAAGTAAGAGAGCTTGGAGAGAAGGCCCCGGGATAGAGACAAGCCATTTGCCTGATAGTCTACAGCTGACCTTGTGGAGGAACCAGGGGAGCTGAGCCCAGAGAGAAATGCAGCCCCGGGAAGAGAGGAACCAGGAAGCCTGAACCCTGGCAAATGTCGGCAGCTGTCTTGCTCCAACTCATGGCAATGGACTTTGGTGAGGGAAGTAACTTATGCTTTATGGCCTGGTAACTGTGGACTTCTACCCCAAATAAATGCCCTTTATAAAGACCAACTGATTTTCTGGTATTTTGCATCAGCACCCATTTAGCTGACTAATACACATTGTATTGTTAAATAGAGTATAGAAGTGCTTTGCTATCTCACAGGAACTTTGTATTAGAAACTTCTGAGTTCTTGAGAAAAAAATTAAGGCCAAAAATTAGTGAAATGTACACTGGATGGCTAAGTCTCAATATCTACCCACGGCATCTGCTATATCTAAAGAAACAATTAGAGAAATTGCTGTAGTAATCAGCAGTGTTGTCCGCTCCCCATCTGTTCCCCACAGTGCAGCCAAAGGGATCTCCCTAAAGCATGAGTGTGATCACAGCACAGCCCTGCTTAGAACCCTCGTTGGCTCCCTATTTCCCTCAGGATGAAGTCCTTAAAAATAGCTTCATGTTCTGGCTCCTGCCGACGTCTCCAGTCTCATCTTTCCTCAGTCTCCCTTCCACCAACTGTTCGCTTCTACCCCACAACGTACACGCTCCATCCTCCATTCGTGCAGAGCTGTCTGCAAGTGTCCAGGGGCACCTGCCTCTCTGCTCCCTGCATCTTTGCACATGCTGTCCCCTTCACATGGAGCAATATTCTTCTCACGCTTTGTACGTATGGCTATTTGCTACTCAGATTTTAAGTCTCTGATTTTTTTAAACCTCATTAAATCTTCCTTCACTCTCCTAGCCACCCCAAACCCTGTCTCACCTGTATTCCTTGAGCCTGCGTGTTTTCCTCGCTGGAGCACAGGCTCTTTGAGGGCAGGGTCAGCTGCCCCCAGGGTGTTGCACAGTGTTTGGCAGGCAGCGGGTGCTGCGCACAGTGCTCGCCCTTTGACCGGACAGAGCCTCTCGCGGCAGTGCTGCATGGGGACAGTGAGGCTGAAGTGACAAGATGGCCCCGGTTCCAGCTCTGCCACTTACTGTGGGACTGTGAGCAGACCTCTGAATTGTGATCTCTCAAGCAGGGCTCTCTGCTCCGTCCCCCACCTCACAGAGTTGTTACGAGGAGAGAGAGAGCACAGGCGGCGGCAGGGGACCGTGCACCGCTGTGAGTTTTAAGCGCCTGTGAGTTAGGCAGAAGTGTCCATTAGCACACCCTTCTCTGCCCTGAAGGTTAGGGTTTATAAAATTATTTTGGAGATACTAGTAGAGAGCTTTTCGAAGGAAAATGGTTTTTAGGGATGTTTCTACGGAAGACTTCTTTCCTTCGTGTTTGTTCCCGTGGGAGAAGTTGACCTTCCTGTCTCCTGCTTCCTTTCCTAGACATGGCCCATGCTCTTATCTGATAACACAGCTTTCAGCATTGCACCCAAAGGTCTGATGTGCTTTGCAGTGATGAAGATAGAAGTAATTTACTTTAGGAAATATGTATGATGTCTTAAAGTGCCTACCGTACTTCAGGAAGGAGAGGTTACAGACTCCTAGTCCTCTACATTTTCCATTGTCTGTGCCCTCCCAGGGTTTCTACCCTTGCCCAAATACGAGAACACAGCCCTCTATCAGGAAACAGCCATAGGAGTTTGGGGCCTTCTAAAACTTAGAAGGCTTCATACTATCTACGATTTTATTATGTTTAATTGTTATTGTCAATAATAATAAACTCTAGGGGCTGGCTGTAGCTCAATTGGTAGGGTGCCGGTTTGCCACATGGGGGGCCCCGGGTTCGGTTCCCCGGGCCTCCTTGAGCGGGCAGACCGCTTTGAGAAGGCAAGCTGCCGCGGGCAGGGCAAGCCCTCATGAGCAGGGCAAGCCACCCACAAGCAGGGCAAGCCACCCGCCTGCAGGCAGGGCTGCGGCGCGGTGAGCTGACTTGGCGGGTCGCCACAATGGGGGGCTGGGGAGAGACAAGCAGACGTACAGGAGCGCGAGAAGGATGAACACAGCAAGAACAAGCAGAAAGGAGGGGGATATATAATAAATAAATAATTAAATAAACAAACAAACAAACAAACAAACTCTAGGCCACAATGGGGATTATTACATGGCATTCCCTTGCTCTGGAAGAAGACAGAAGGGTCCTTAAAATTTGTGAGAATACTTAGTTCTGTACTTTCTATCTCCTTCCATTTCATCATTCATTATTTCATTCTGCAAACATGCATTAGCCACACAACTATGTGCCAAGTACCATGCCAAGCTCTTGGGATAAATCAGCAAACAAAGCAGACAAAATTCCCTATCCTCAAGGCCCTTATATTCCAGATTCGACACCCACATCTTATCTTCCTAGGATTCTGTGATCATCCTGAGATAGGAGATGTGTTTGTGTGACTTTTAGTGTTTTTAGCAAAGGTCAGTGTATTTCTTTGAGCAAGATACGAATGATTGATGGTGGTGTTACTGGAGGAAATGGTCCAACAGGTTATGGGAGAACTGGGAGAGGAGAAGGCTGCCAAGATGGATAATATACAAATGACACGCGTGCGTATGGATAATTGAAAGAAGGCTCTTTTGTAGTCCCTTCAACCTTCTGTCATTTCTCTGCATCTCTGGTAAAGTAAGAAACTAAAGTATAGTGATCCATACTGTGGACTGTGGAGTCAGGTCGACCTGGATTTCCTGGCTGTGCCTCTTATGTGAGTGACTTTGGACAACTTGTATAACCTCTCTAGGTTTCACTTTCCTCATTCATGGTATGAGGATAATGAGAGAATCTACTTCAGAGTGGTTTTTGTGAGGATTAAATAAAAGAATACAGTGAAGAGCTTAGCATATGATAAACAGGAATAAATAGTAGCTCACTAAAACGATCAGTTCTTTAAGGTAGGAGTTTTCTTTTCTGTCCTGTTTGAATGATGAGCTTCATAATTAAAGAAGTTAAGTTACTTGTCTGTGATCACGTAGGTAATGAGAAAGTAAATGCCATGCTCAGACTCTAACTCTGTGGGTTTCCTACTGTACTCCATTGCCTTTGAGACATCGTCCTCCCAGAATACCAAAGAGGATCATCCTAAAATGATACATATTCGTTTGTAAAAAAAACAAAGTAAAACAAAACTGTAAACCAGTAGTAGATTAGCAATTTTGAAGCAACTTTTTTTGTATGTGAAGTTAGAGCAGACGAGTATGGACGGTAATGGGAGCCAGGTTTCTCACTGTTGAGGAAGAAAGCGCAGTTACAGCGAGAGGGAAGACTGGCGCCTGCTGTTTGTCGTTGGCTTGGACGTGGAGACGCCGGGATGAGTGTGTGAGATGCACACGTTCCTCCTGCCTCTGTCTGCATTTGCGTCGCGCATGCTGGTTGTGTCTGCTAAGCTGACTTCCCAGAGGCATGAGCACCACCCAGCACCAAGTCTTCCTTTCCAAACGCCACTCTCCACCAGGCAGAGGAGCTCCTTGGGCGAAGGCTGGTTCCAAGACTGGTGCAGCAACAGTAGAAGATGGGCCTGGAACATCCTTTGGTGCTAGAAAGTCAAGAGCACAAGATTAGTGGAGACATGTCACACAAGAACCAGCTTGAAGGGCTTCCTCTGGCCAAATCCAGGACAATTTTACAATAAAAATAATAATTTATAACCCGCTAATAAGATGAGTTGATTCCATTTCAATAGTAACAATTAATAAATGGCAGAGAAGGGAAGGTTCTTCCTTATAGCTGAATATTAACTAATATAGAAGAAATAATGAATTAGAAAAGTCCTCATGGGATGCTAAAATTAGTAGGATTAGTAGGATGCTATATCCAAGGAATAGGCTATTTGCATAGTCTCAGTATCTCCTCATAAATTACTTATTAATTACAAAGGGGAAGCAGTAACTTTACAGTGGGTACAGTGGGGAAAGCTGGAAGACACCACCTAACAAGTGGTGTGCTGGGACTGGCTCATACCAGCTCATGAGAGCCAATTGAGTGTATTTCTTACAAAACTCTCTGTTCAGTGATGTCACTCTGGTGGTTTGAAACAGACCATGGTGGGAATATTTATCCTGAAAGTTGGCAAACGTTACAAATCAGGTTCCTTCACACATCGCTACAGCCTCCCCCCCCCCCACCACCACCAGAGGCAAGTTCTTAAACATTTTCCCAGCATACCATTGACCTTAACCAAGTGATCAAAGCTGATATCACCAATATTGGAACAAATGACTCTCCCGTGTCTTATCTCACAAGGACAGCCACTGCCTCCCTTTTCTCCGTACTCCATCAAGAATGAGTCTTGGCTAGTCAGCATGTTAGAAATGGCCCGATAAGTTTTGTCACACCAATTTGCTACTGTTCCCTGTGCTCTCTACATTGTACTTTAAAGGGAAATACTTTCTAACTAAAAAGATTGTGCATCTAACTTTAGAACTTCAGATGTGAGTAAACAGTGAGTAGAAGAAGCATGGCAGATGGGGTTGATGCCCCAGTCCTCGCCACCACCAGGTCCTCATTCTCAGACTCAACTTGAGGGCTTCATCATTTTAGTCCCAGATTCATTGTTGAACCTTAGGATTGTCAGAAATGCTCGGTCACTCCATCTCACTATGAAATTTAAAGTATACTCTAGAAACCTGGTTGACTAAGCCACCTTTACTCTATGATACGCACATTCTAAGAGGAGCAAGTTTAAAAAATAATGAACTGTGTGCAAATAGTGAGGGTCAGAAATGTAACGCTAATTCTTAAGCCCCATTTTATAAAAAATGGGGTGTAAATTCATTGTGACCATTTGAGGAAAATACATCCAGCCACAAATGTAGTTGGGATGAAAGAGCGACTAAACCTCGATGTGCACTTGGCCATGTTTTAGGCCCACCCAGTATTTGCTCACTCCTCTTGACTCTTGTTATCAAGAAAGCATCGACCTGGCCCACCCATGCATGGATTACAAGTGGTGTGGGTACCCAGGGGACAAGCTGGATGTTCCTGTCCTAGTATGCCTGCTTCTTTTTTATCAACTTTATTGAGGCAAATTTGCATATAATAAAATTCACCAATTTTAAGTATGCAATTCAGTGTGTTTTGACAGTCCTGGAATCATCACATTAATGATACAGAACCTTTCCATCAACCCCCAAAATTTCCTACTGCCAGGCCCTAGCAAAACTGACCTACTTTCTGTCACCCTAGTGCTTACGTTTCTAGACTTTCATGTGACTGGAAGCATGAAAGAGGAAATCTTCTGCGTCTAGCCTCTTTACCATAGCACATTGCTCTCAAGGTTCAGCCATGTGTTGTGTATCCGTAGCTGGTTCCTTTTTATTGCTGCATAGTATTCCATTGTAAGGTACCCCACATTTTGTTTCTCCATTTAGCAGTGGGTGGACATTTGGGTTGTTTCCAGTCCAGGGCTATTGTGAATAAATCCTTCAGCCCCGTTTTAATATGTACCAAGAAATTCTTCTTTGCCTCCTTTGCTTTTATTCATTTCAATTTATGGAATAGGGATAGTTACAGGTTTGGTTAAATGAGTTCATTGATGTTTTGAGTGAGGATTGAAAAGCTAGGAAAGACTGGCTGAACTCTCCTTCGTGCGGCTCTCGCCCCCAGCTGGAATTAGCCACCCCTTTATCGTGCTTGGCAAACTTCATGTTTTGGCCATTTTGAATCCCCTGCTGGAGACTAAACCTCTCAGGGCACTGGCTGTGTCTTACTGACCTTTTTTTGTTGTTGTTGTTACATATCCCCCCCTTTCTGCTTGCTCTTGCTGTGTTCATTTTTGTATTCTTCTGTGTCTGCTCTGTCTCCCCCCGTTGCGGCGATGCACCGAGTCAGCTCACCGTGCAGGCAGCTCTGCTCCGTTCACAGGCGACTTGCCCTGCCCGTGGCGGCTTTGCCCTGCCCATGGCGGCTTTTTGCCCTGCCCACAGCGGCTCTGGCCCGCCCATGGCGGCTTGCCCTTCTCAAGGCGGTCTGCCTGCCCAGAGAGGCCCTCGGGAACCGAACCTGGGGCCTCCCATGTGGTGAACTGGCGCCCTATCCACTGGGCTACAGCCGGCCCCACTTACTGACCTTTATTTGGCCAAGTGCCTATGTGTCTTTCACATGGTAGAGTTATGAAACATTGGACGGATCGATTGGGTTTTTCTCTAGATATTCCTTAGGCACCTAAATGAGTTTTATTAATTCTTTCAACTCATTAGTGCTTTACATCTGTAAAATAGGTTTCCCTAAAGTAAAACATTTCAAATCCCACATCTGCTTTAAGTCATTCACCACATAACCTTTAAGTAGGTTTCTAATCCTTTATGGCCCTCAGTTTTTCAACTATAAAGTGAAAGGGCTTGACTAAACAAATTTGAGGTTCCCTTTCATTCTAATATTCTGAGGTTTTATGAAGTCAATTAAGTCAAAAAGAACCTCCAAGGGGAGAGGGCTACATAGGAGGAAAGGGGGCTGAAAGGAGGTAGGAAGGCAGGAAAATGCTGCATTTTTGGCAATGAAAAACCAAGTGTGAAAGTTTCTTAACTTGGGGAAAGATTGAAGAAACTTAAGATCATGTCTAACTCAACAGCTGTTGGTAGAGGGTTCTTCTAAATTGTTTGTTTTATAAAGAGACACTAGTTCTTTCCTGTAGTGAATTTAGGAGGCCGATTACCAGGCAGCTTCTCTTTGCCCAGATTGATTGTGGGATTGACAGCCCTGTCATGTAGGGGAGCCCTAAGTCCCCATTTGCACAGGGTGGTCCCCGTTTGGGACTGTTATCTTGTATGATGATTGATGGTGCCCCTTTCAGGCCAGAACATTGTCCTGGACGGTGCATGGTGTGTTCACCCAATTTTTAGGGCTCTCAGGACCCCAGATCTCCCACCCGTGTTCCCTGCTCCAGACAGAGGCCCGACTTGGGGTAGTTACTTAGCCACAGCAAGGGGCTCCGGCTAGCAAAGCACTCTTCTTTCTCTTCTCTTCTAGCATGTCTGAAATCGTTTTTGCCTCATAAAATTTGAGTCGATTCTCCAGCTTCACTGAAAACCTGCAGCCTTCCTTCCCCCTGAGGCATGGGTATAAAACCACCCATTCTTTAAACATTCACTGCCCATGTCTCATGTCAAGTTCTGAGCTCCGGGTCTAGAGACAAAGATGACAAAACGAGACGGACATGCAGACAAGTAACTAAAGCGTGAGCAGTGTTCTCTCCGTAGGATGTACAGAGCATATATTGAGGTCGCTGAGTAAAGGACAGTTAATTTAGAAAAGAGAAGACTGAGAGGGTGAAATGTGAGCTGGGCCTAAAGGAGTAGTGTGTCTTGTGTAGGGGTTTGGAGGGAAGAGGAAGCAGCACGAGCCGTGAGCTGTGGCCAAATTGGGGGGGCGAGAAGAGGCCTGGTGCGGCTCTCCACTCCTTGCGGTCCAGTAGTCTGGAACTGAGTGTGTGGCAGGACCTTGGACCAGGTCCAAGGGGGTGTTGTGATTAGAAGCACTGGAAGGACCCTGTTTCACATTTAGCATGGGCCCCTTGTGATTCCCTTTGAGTGAGGTGTGGGTGTGTTTTCACTCTGGGATCTTACACTACTACTCTGCCACTCGTGTTGCCCAGTTCCAATATAGGCTTTCCTTACGTCCCTTATAACTAGGAGCCTGTGAGTTGAAGTTCCACAGCGGTACATAGACTAGTAGTGATAGCTTTGCGGAATTGTTTATTTTTAGTTTGGCAAAGGCTAGGCAGTAAGTATCTTGATTAGTAAACTAACGCAGCATGGATGAGAAATGCCCACAAGGAGATCAGGAGCTAGAAGTAACTGCCTCAGGTAATTGAAGGAAACGCTCGTATCACTTACCGTAGTTGGAGTGCAGCTATGCTCTGTGGCATCCCGGGTGCTGCCAGCAAGGAGGAGCTTTGCGTTGCTCGGGTAGGAACTGTGCAGGATTCTCTCTTCAGAAGCCACTGGGGCTGTACCTCGACCTGTCCCTGTGGGTCAGGGTATTGCCTGTGGTTATCGAAGCCTTTTTTCCTGCATTTACTTTTGATGTGACCCGAAAGGGACTTCATTGTGAGGTACTGGGGGACGTTTTTCATTTTCATATTTATATTCACATTATGTGGCCTAATGTGTGAAAATATTAAATGAAAACACACACGTGGCACTGCAGAATCATTTACTTGCCTCTCGATCTGTGTCTCCTACATTATATTTGTGATTTCATTTTAAGTTTGGGAGGAAAAACAGGCAGTTCACAAAGCTTAGTTTCAAGAATTTGTTTTGGTGTCTTGAGTCATGCTGCTCCTCCTGTAACCCCAGGATCTTCAGGAAATATTCAGAAGATAAAAGATTGGTGGTACAAAATAGATATTTTAAATGTCACAGTAGAAGGGAGTTCATTTTTTTTTTAAATTACAAAATGCCATTATTCAGTTGTCATGCTTCTTTAATTTTTCGAGTGTGTACTTTTGTCCATCTGGACTTATGGCATGCATTTAACTTTGTAAGGAAAGGTCCGTTTGGACCCCCAACCCCCAAAGAGGGTGTGTAAAAAGATTGTCGTCTTTTTATGCTTAACAGTTTACCGCCGATCAGCTCTCTGTGATCTGTAGGGGACGTGATGGGGGTTGTACATCTGCAGATTAAATTTCAGTATGTCTCCTCTCTGTTTTGTAGGCTGGAAAAAGATAGCATTCAGCAGAGCTTTAGCAACGAAGCAAAGGCCCAAGCCCTTCAGGCCCAGCAAAGAGAGCAGGAGCTGACACAGAAGATGCAGCAAATGGAGGCCCAGCATGACAGAACTGGTAGGTGGTGGGGAAAGATTAGAGCCTGGGCACCCGCTCACAAGCCAGGCCCACGCCTTACTGTGAAATGACATCAGGAACACCTGTAACCTTTGGCTGGCCGAAGGGAGCAGATGCTAACTACACCGGAGATTCCGAATTACATATTAGTTAGCGTTTAAAAGGGAGAATGCAAAGTATTGCCCACTGTCTGTTGATTTCAGAGTGCTGCTCTCACATCTGTTGCACCATCTGGATTATGAGTTTATTTACCTGTGTTCAAGAAACGTAAAGCTGAGAGAGACCACAACAAAGTAGAAAAACAAAGGGCTTGTTTTTGGCTGGGTTTTCAGGCACACATGTTATATAAAGAAAATAGCATCAGAAGCTCTGCGGGAAACGCTCTGAGCTTACAGCTAGAGGCTCCTGAATAGCAGTGAGCAGTTCCACAGCACACACATTATAGCTGCTCTAAAAGCCTAATGAGTTTGCTTCCGCATCCAAACTGGAGAAAAGCTTTAGCCATTAATCGGTTCTTAATTCACTGTCGCAGCTGGATGTAATTCAGTGGCTCCAAATTGATATGTTCCTTTATTTAATCTTTGCAGCTCCGAACATTTTTAGCATTTGTATGATTTCCCCACCCCCTGCCCCAATCTAGAGTGATGTTTAATCCTTTGCATTCTTCAAGTTCTCACAACTGCTGTTAAAATTCACTAATACAAGGCATTGACCACAGCTGGCAGCTTGGCTAAAAATTGCCATCTTTCATCACATTGGCGCTATTCTGCAGCCTGCATTGGCCAGTAACTCTTTACCTTTAATTTGAAAGTAAAATGCACTTTTAAATAGGCAGTTTGATTTGTTCAGTCGGAGTGTTATGTAGTTCCTTTCACTTTTGAGTTGTGTGTTCACAGAGAGTGGTAGTCAAAACAAGACAGTGTCAGTCATTACAATTCCACACCACGCACCCAAAGCCCATTGTACTATTAAAACAAAAGTTTAATTGATCCTGTCTCTTCCAGAAAAATGTTGCTTAATTTTAGTGCCTTGATTTATTTTGCTTTGTATGCTCTATGCTTTTTGCCAATCATTAGCTATAAGTGAAAAGAAATAAAGGGGCTTATTTAACTTTACACTTAAAGGCAATTTTCACATGATTTAATGTTTGCTTTATTTGATACACAGTAAAAAAAGTTCTTACTCTATAGATGAAAACTTGCTAACATGAAATTTATTAAATAACCTATTTATTTAATAAGAGACAAACGTGATATTGACTCATATAATTCCCTCCAGCACTTTCACTTTCAGTAGAGATTTTCTTCTGAGAGCCCTTGGCCAGAAGAAATGAAAATTCACCAGACTTATAGATGTTTTTCCACTGAAAAGAAGAAAGGAAATTATAGGATAAATTATTGTTTACCCTCACTGCTAATAGGATCCCAGTGATCAGAGAGGCTTGGGCAGAATCTCTGAGTGCTAGATTAGGGCATTTAACTGGTAAAACCACCTTAGGAACACGTCCTTTTATTCTGCGCGCGCACACACACACCCCCCCCCCAAATCACTCTCTTCCGTTTCTGTGCCCAAATGTGCATTGAAGTTCATGCTGCTAACAATGAAATCCACATTCTAAGGAAAATTAGGTATTTCTTTTTCATAATTAGATAAGTATATGCGAGATGAGGGGGAGTGAAATATGTGAGCAAATAGGAAACATAAAACATGGATTACAGTGTGAAAGAGACTTCCTTAATGATTTCAGTTTTCAGTTACCTGGTGGTGGTAATTTTTGACACTCTGTGTTTCGAATAAAATTGCCAAAATAAAAATATTTATCATACCTTGCATATTATAAAGATCTGAGCATCTATAACTCTACCTGAGGATTTGACAGTTTATTAAAATGTGAGAACATTACAACAAGCTGGAAAGATCTAAATGTTTCTGGTGCGCAGTTGTTAGGAAAATGCCTCACAGGATTTAGCTTCTTGCCAGGCAAGAGTCCCTTTGCCTTGGGACCTTGAGAGAGGCCTCATGGCTCATGGGAAGCTGTCCTGGACTCCGTGTCTGCTGGTCTATGTATGGGAGCACTGCAGAGCTACAACCACAAGCCTCTTACATTGCTGGGGGGGTATTGTTATTTCTAGAAAATGAACAATATTCATTGCTGACATCCCAGAATACAGTTTTGACAAAGTTAAAGGAAGAATGCTGTACATTAGCCAAGAAACTGGAACAAATCTCTCAGAAAAGCAGGTAGGTGATATTATACAGTACTTTCAGAGCACCGTTTGTGTGAATACTGTAATTTGTCCTTAAAAATAGTATCTCTGCTGTTTTATGGTCTAATGTCAAAACTAGATACCTTTTGGTATCAGTTTTCTATGAAAATATTTTCTCCCTTTGGACATTTTCTTAATTGTCCATACAGAAACCTTGATGTGTGTGCATACTATTATTTTAACTCTTAGAATAGAAAGCTATGCAATTTCAGAAAACAGAGGTCAAGCTAACAACTATTCTAACATAAAGGATGCAGATAAATTAATCAAGCAGTTTTAAAATCTTGTGCTGATACAGTTAACACATTTTCATCTATTATTGCAGTTTTCTATGAACACACAAAAAGCTATCTTTTAGGTCAATGAGAATAGATGAAATGAGTATACATAAAAAAGAACATGGATGGTATTTTGAAATAAACTGAACCCCTCCATTTCTTCTCCTGAACTTGCTTTATTTTAGTAGAAAAGCCATCATTTATTTTATATGTACACTGCTCTTTAATAAATCCATTGCTTTGGATCTTAATGAATTTTTCCCTGTGTGTTTTCTAGTGAGATTGTCTCAGTGAATAAATTATTTTATACTGTAAATCATAAGAGGCCTGAGTTCTCATCTCAGCTCTGACAGTACCTGTGTAACCTTGGACAGGCTTAATTTGGCCTCCTTGGACTGTAGTTTTCTCTTTAATAAATGAATGCAATTGGGCAGAATCACTTTGAATGGAACCATGAAAGGCAGCATTCACATAAATTTCTACATGTCCAGTATCACATTAAATGATGACCTAATGGAAATATCCTGTATATCATCGCTTCTGCATTTTTTGAAACTCAGATCTACTCAGAGCAGGCAATATGGCTCAGCAAGCAAACTGATGACTTGAGTATCTCACTCCTAAAGAATTTCCAGGAGCGTCAGCGCATATCTGGACACTCTGAGCCCTATTTTGGATTCCTGAATCAACAAGCTGCCTTAGCTTATGGCATCCTCACCCCTGAATCTTTGGGGGAATCAGAGGACTTGTGAGTCCAGTTCTTTCTGCTCACAGGTAGGTGGAGGCTCCTATAACCAACCAGAATGTGCTCCGACACATGTGCCTTCTTAGTCTTGTTTGGGTGGGGGAAAGCTCAGAGTGCCTAAATGCCAGATATTTTCAGGAAATTTGGCAAGGAAAACCATATGATTTTGTCATGAGAGAGACCTTCATAAAAGATGAATGGTAGCTATTCCTAACCAGAAATATTTGATTTGCCTCACATAGATCCAAAAGCAAGTCATTTGTTAGAAACAAATGAACCGGATTGTATAATTTAGGAAATAATGACCTTGACCTGGGGCTTAATAATATTGTGTTGTGTTTAAGATTGCTTTGTGGGGCCGACTGGATAGCCCAGTGGATAGGGCGTCGGCATACCACATGGGAGGCCCGGGTTCGGTTCCCGGGGACCTCTCCTAGCGGGCAGACCGCCTTGAGAATGGCAAGCCGCCGTGGGCGGGCCGGAGCCGCCATGGGCAGGGCAAAAAGCTGCCACGGACAGGCAAGAGCCGCCACGGGCAGGGCAGGTCGCCCG
>PVKH010011114.1:0-17915 GCA_004027955.1 Chaetophractus vellerosus | reverse complement strand
CATTTCACACCCCTAAAATGGCTACTTTAAAAACAAAATGGAAATGAGTGTAGGAAAAGATGTGGAAATATAGGAACACTTGTTCATTGTTGGTAGGAATGTAAAATGGTCTAGCTGCTGTGGAAAAGAGTTTGGCAGTTCCTGAAACATTTAGGTATAGAATTACCATATGACCCGGCAATCCCACTGCTAGTCACATCACAAAATAATTGAAAGCAGGGACTCAGATATTTACACATCAACATACATAGCAGCATTATTCACAATTGCCAGTAGATGGAAGCAACCCAAGGGTCCATCATTTGATGAATGGATAAACAAAACGGTTTTACATACAAGGGAGAATTATTTTGCAGTAAAAAGGGTTGAAATTCTAACATATGCAACAACATGGATGAACCTTGAAGAAATCATGTTGAAGGAAATAAAGCAGACACAAAAGGACAAATATTGCATGATCTCATACAAAATAATTAGAATATGCAAATTCATAGTCAGAAACTAGAATACAGGTTATCAAAGGTCAAGTGGGGGTGGGAAATTGGGAGTCAAAGCTTAATGTGTATGCAATCTCTGGGGTGATGGAAAAATTTTGGTAATGGATGGTGAAATCATAGTACAATGTCACTTAACTATATAACTGAAAGAATATAAAATGGGGAATTTTAGGTTGTATGCATGTTACCAGAAAAAAATTAAAATATTTTCAATAATCTATCAATTATCACTTCTATTAAATTTTAATAATTAAAGCTTCCATCAACTTTCATGAGAGCAAAAAACTGAAAGTGCCCACAGTGGAGTTTACACCAAGGTTTTAAGAATTATTTCTCTCAACACCCCACTCCAATCCACCCAGTTTTATAATTTTCCGGCTTGGTTCCCCTGTTCGAAGTTCAGCAAGGGTCCCAGGCAGCTTTTTCTGTAAACAGTAAGGGCAGTATTAAGAACAAACCTCATCCACTGCTCCTTTTCTGAGTATGGCTGGGATATTTGATAGGCAGCCATGAAACTAACCTCGGGCATGTTCCCCATAGACAACCTCCAAGCACCCTGATTAAGCACGCCCCCACGTACAGACGACACAAAACAGATGACCGTCCATTCGGTGATCCGTGAAAAGACCAGGGGACACTGGGCATCTGGGCAATACGGTTGTACAGGTTAACTTTACCGGACTTCTCTGGCAGGGAGTACAGCTATTCGGCCAAGTGCCCGAAGGCAGAGAAAGAGGCCTAAGCTCTTAGGCGTCGAACGCACGCAACGTTCAGTGTCTGGTCCCTCTGCCTACGCAGAGTGTGGCGGCCAGCGGGCGCAGGTGCAGGCTCATGCGCATGCGCGGGGGCGAGATAGCTGGCCGCGGGGACGGTTGGTGATTGGACGAGGCCGGCGCGGGTGCGTCAAGCCCGGGCCCTGCGGGGTTCCCGCGAGGCCTGATTTGAAAGACGCGGCGCTGACTGCGTGTCCCTCGCGAAGACCTCACTGAGGCGAGAGGTTGAAGCCGTGAGGAAGAAGCAACGGCGGCCGTAGCCGACGAGTCCCCGGCGTGCGGCTCGGCCTGGAGCTGTTTCCCATCCGCCCGCCCGCGGGGTCTGGCCGAGAGAGCGGGAAGCGGAGCTTCGGGCGGGTGGGAGTTGGGCTGGACTCCGGAGGCATCCATCGGGCCGGGCGGGGCCACCGTGGGGTTGGCGGGGTTGGCGGCGCTGGCGCTTTGGTTTGTTTGTTTTCGTTTCTGCTCTTCTTCTGACCTTGCTAACGACTTCTCTAACTCGGGTAGATTTAAGGGCTTTTCCCACCGACTGCTCTTTCTCTTCCTTTCCCCTTTGTAGCAGAACTTAGGGAAGAGATTTCAGGAGAAAAGTTCTGTGTTTATATAAACTGTAGTCACAGAGGGGTCATGAGGTCAGTTAAAGAGGAGTTTGTCCCTAGGCGTGTGTGTGTGTGTGTGTGTGTGTGTGTGTGTTTAAACCATTTGTGGAAAATTTTTTTTTTCAGAGTATTTTCAGTTTACCTAGCAATTCGTTTGTTGTTGTTTTTTTTCCCCTAATTTTCTCATGATTTGTAGGCAAGAAAATGTCTGGTAACAATGACTGGTTTCAGAGTTCCCGGGTCCCCAGCTTTGCTCAGATGCTGAAAAAGAACTTGCCAGTTCAGCCATCTGCCCAGACGGTAACTGCACCCTCAGGATACTCCTCAGAAAGTTACAGCCTGTCAAATATGGCATCCAAGGTTACACAAGTGACAGGTACAACTCCGTTTTCATTTGTAATATGCCTTAGTTATTTAAGATTCTGGGATGGCCAGTAAGGTCTGTTGAGCCTTTGGTTTAAATGCTTCCTGCGTATATATCCATTACCAGTGGCCATGTCCCACCTTGAATTCATGTCTGGCTCCCGACACTGCAGGAGGCCTGTACAACTTCTTTCCTGTGCTGTTGGCTGTACAGTTCTTTACTGTCTTGTGGTCTCTTCAACTATTAAAGTATATCTTGCCTTTTTCCAAGCAATGCAGTATTTAGCCCCTTCAGGGAAGGGACTGGCCTTAAACTTGTTTGTTTTCCACGTATCATTTATCATAGCAGGGGCAAACATACCTCAGCTATTCAGTTAAATTAAGTGTGAATGGTAGAATAAAAGTAGTGGATCAGAGTGTGAAACTAGGTTCTACATGCAGCTGTCTCCTATGCCTTAGTGATATCTTCTGTAAAAAGTTGGCTTAGAGAGCCTCTGAAGACTCTCTTTTAATAATATTCCTTGATTCTTTGATGTCACTTAAGTGATATGGCATTGATGTCACTTCTCTGAAACAGTTTTAATTCTACAGAAGACATCCAGTAATAGGTTGTGTTTGTCATGTGTGCCAAAATTGTGTAGTAGAAACTTATTTGTAATGGCAAAACATATATGACTGAGTGTATCTGGATAATCTTTCATTTAAAAAGAGGATTTAATACTTTTGTATGCCTTTTTATTTTATTTTATTTTATTTTATTTTATTTTATTTTACCAAATTGACAATGCAAACATTTATTTTTAGGTAATTTTCCAGAACCATTGCTTTCCAAAGGACTTTCATCTATTTCAAATCCTGTCCTTCCTCCAAAAAAAATACCCAAGGAATTTATAATGAAATACAAACGTGGAGAGATAAATCCTGTGTCAGCCTTGCACCAGTTTGCACAAATGCAGCGGGTTCAGCTTGACCTTAAAGAAACTGTAACAACAGGCAAGTGCAAAGTTGTGCCTGGTTATTACAGGACTATAAAATATTGTCCTTTCTTAAAGAGAGCATGTAAGTGGTGCTAAATTTGGTTATTTTCTGTATTCATTTAACATTAGGGTTAGGTGTATGTTACATAGGGTTGCTAATATGTTTTGACTAGTATACTTTTTATATTCATATTGTGATGATCATAACGAGGAAAAACAGGTCTATTTAGCTTCTGAAATTCAGGGATAAGAAGTGCAAATAGCATTTACATGTTTGGTATGCTATGTGTAGGCCTGTCTGTTATTTTCTCTAGTCTTCCTTAAAGCCCCCCAACCAGAAGAATTTACCACATTGTACTCACAAGTATAACTGTAGAAGGCTACAGGAGTATATATAGCTCAGTGACATGCAGAGCATAGCTTCTGATCTCTACCTTATGGCCAGTGATTAGGAAGAACTTTAGGAAAGTGGAGGGATAAGTGAAAAGAGCATGGGAGGTTCTGGGTTCGGTTCCCAGTGCTTCCTGAAAAAACAAAAATAAGCAGAACAAATGAAAAAACCATCCCAGGGAAGCTGATGTGGCTAGTGGCTGAGTGTCAGCTTCCCACATACAAGGTCCCGGGTTCAATCCCCAACCCCCGGTATCTTTAAAAAAAAAAAAAAAAAAGCATTGACAAGTTGAATGGATGAGAAGCTAAGAAGCATATAAAATTTTTAAATAATATGTGTGTATGGTTTCTTTCATGCTCTCTCCATGGTACTAAATTATACTAACATGGATTTCAGAGCTAGCACTTTAGAAAGGAGGAGTATCAGGACAGAATAAATGTTTCACTTTGCAAAAGAATTTATAGCTATTGAGACTTTAGTAAAGATAGTCATCGTGACTCCAGTTTCTACTCTGTTTTGGATGAAATTCCAATAAACCAACAGGTGACAAAAGTAGGGTCTTAACGTAGTGATGTAGTTTTCCTGTGTTGTCATTGTATTAGTTCAAGAGGTCAATACTATGGGCTTAATCTCTGTTTACCTAGTTATCTTTTCTCCATTCTTCTCAGACTTGCCTCCAAGGGCATGTTAGTTATTGGTCCCAGGAAAAAAAATAATTGATCAGGGCAAATCTTTGCCTTGATTTGAGCAGAGGCAAGTAAAAAAGATGGCCTCTTGATTGTTAATGGTGTCCATTTTATGTGCATAGGACTAGTTAGATAATCTCATTCAGTAGGTTTGGAACTGAGACCATAGTATGTTTAACAAGCTCTGCAGATGATTTAGATACATATTAATGTTTGAGAACCTAGGATATAGACAGGTTTAGCACCCTGGCATGTATGATTTATTAACATATTTAATATGTAATCTCACACATAAGAATAATCTGGGCCTTTTGTTAAATATGCAAAATTCCCTGCTGGATTTTCTGATATAGTAACTTTGGATTAGAGCCCAGGTGATGAAGTAAGGAACTTGGGAAACTGAGGTCTTAAGATGGTGAGGGGGGCCAGCTGTAGCCCAGTGGATGGGGCGCCGGTTCACCACATGGTAGGCCCTGGGTTCGGTTCCTGGGGGCCTCTCCGAGCGGGGCAGACTGCCTTGAGAGGGCAAGCCACCGTGGGCGGGGCAGAGCCGCCGTGGGCAGGGCAAAAGCCACCACAGGCAGGGCAAGTCACCCACGTGCAGAGCAGAGCCACCCGCAAAGCGGGGCAAGCCGCCCGCGAGTGGGCAAGGCCGCCGCTCACCGGTGAGCTGACTCGGCACGTCACCGCAACGGGGGGAGACAAAGCAGACACAGAAGAATGCAAAAAAAATGAACTCAGCAAGAACAATCAGAAGGGGGGGGGGATATGTAACAAAAAAAAAAAGATGGTGAGGGAAAAGCACTTTACCTAGATGCAGTCAGGAGTCACTTATAAAACCTTGATGTATACCTTTACACTTAAAAAAACACAAAAATTGTAATGTATTGTGTATATGTACAGATTTTTGAGATTAGATAGTGAAGTTTATGTGTAATGACAATGATACATAGTCATCCAGAGTGGGAGTTGAAGCATATGTAAGAGGGTTTCCTAAAGTCCAAATGTCAACAAGTAAAACTAGAAACAGAAAAATCTTTAGTCTGTAAATTTAGGAGATGATTCCATTTCATTCATCAGGCAAATATGAAAACTCAGTAAAAGTAACTGAGTAAAAATAATCCTTCTAGGAATTTTAGTTGACTGAGCATTCAGTTTAATTCTTTAGGATAGCTTTTTTTGGTCTGTTTATGTTTTATATTTCCTTATAGGTCCCCTCCCCTCCACCTGTCTTAAGACTATGATGAGTTGAATTGCTTACCATGAAATAAATAAGCCGTGGTGGGTACACAGCCCTGGTGGGTACACAGGATTTCTTATGTTCTGAAACTTACAAGAGTTTTAGGCCTCTGGAAGGGTGGGAGAAAGTCAACTTTATTGGTTTTGAAGTTTGAAAGAAGAGGGATTTTTCCAGGAGGCTCCAAGTTATACCTATCACTAGAGTAATTGGATATCTATTTGAGTTCTTACCATTGCCAGCATTGTATTAGACACTCGCTGTCACCCCATGTGTGTCCTGTACTTCAGTTGCCCACTCTGAATCTGGAGCCAACCTAGCTGTTTGAAGAATTCCTCAAAACTAGGTCAGAACCCATCCAACTTCACTTTTAACTCATGGATCCTAAGAAAAGACTGGTATATAGAGTTCGTGTTTTTAAAGTAAATATGTTGCAGAATTTTTGTACTGGAATGTTTTCTCATGTAAGAGGAATCTTTTGCAAGATCGTACTGTGAAATATTGTAGCATTCATTCTGAGTTCTTTTTCAAGGAAATGTTATGGGACCATATTTTGCTTTTTGTGCTGTGGTGGATGGTATTCAATACAAGACTGGGCTGGGACAAAATAAAAAGGAGTCTAGATCCAATGCAGCGAAATTAGCTCTTGATGAGCTTCTACAGTTGGATGAACCTGAACCAAGAAATTTGGAAACATCGGGTAAATACTCTTGATTTAAAGTATTTTGTAAAACATACTTTTCCAGAAGGAATCACCTGAAAGATTTATGTTAATGAAAAATTACTTGACAGCTATAAGGTAGAAATTTCAAAATTTGAATAAATTTCCTTCTGTTGCTGATGGCTAACTTATTTAGCATTAGATAAAATATTCTTGAATATATCAGCACCAAAAGATTATCATGTTGATAAACTGTCTCATATCTTCTCAGATTGTTGTTGGGTAAGATCCATGTAAAAATTTTGTTTTCTCTAATTTATTAGATTCTTACTAAGCGCTTAAGATTGTGCCTTTAGTCTTTGGAGGTTTACAATGTGATTTTTGTGAAGTTGGCCCATTTTAAGTGGTAAAGTTACTTGAGAAAATAATTGTCTTAGGCACATAGAAAATAGGTTAAGTGTAAACTCCAGAATTAGATTGCTCAGTTTGGAATATTGACCCTGGGCAGATATGTTAAGCTACTTAACCTTTAAACCTCAGTTTCGTCATTTGAGAAGTGGGAACAATGATAGTAACTACTTCCCTTTCTGTCTGGAGGGTTAAGTAAATAATCAGTGCCTGGAGAATACTACCAAATGATAGTAGTTATTATTATTAATCACTTTGAGGAATATAATATCATATTTTATGTATTAGCATATTAAGCAATTTCTGTCAATAATCATTTTATGCTATATTTTCTTTGGTTTTAGAAAGATAATCTGTAAATAACATAACTTTAAAAAAACTAAATTTGATGTAAGTTGTAAATGTAAATTCTTTTCAAATTAAAATTTAAATCATTGCTTGAATTTATTCTACTGGGGTTTTATTTGTTTTTAATCTATTAAGTTCAGATTTTCTTTCATTTCCTTCTTAATACTTTCCTCTAGGTCATTTTGTTCTTTCTCTAAGTTGAATTGTTATTTCATATATTTTCATTTTTTGGTTGTTTAATAATTAAAACATTAAAAATCATTTATTTGGCTACATCTCATGTTTTGGTATGTAGTCTTTCTCATTATTTTCCCAATACTTTATAATACTTTGGATTTAATGAGTACTTAGGAGAGTCTTTTTGTTATTTCTCACTTTATTTTCTGTTCATATATTGCTTTTTCAGATTTATTAATTTTGGAAGACCAGGTATGATGATTTTGGTAAATGTCTTAAAAGTGCTGGCTCTATAAATGTGATTGTATCCTTACTTTATAATACTTTGACTTACACATGGAATGTGCATCCATTTGTATAGATCTTCTTTGATTTCTTTTAGCAGTGGTTTGTATTTTTCTGAATACAAATCCTTTACATTTCTGGTTAAATTAATTCATAGATGTTTGAGTCTTTTTGTTGCTTTTGTAAATAGAATTTTTTTGTGATTTCCACCCCAGCTTCCTCATTACTAGTGTATAGAAACACTACTGATTTTTACATGTTGATTGTATCCTGGCACTTTGCTGAACTCATTTATTAACACTAATAGCTTTGTTGTAGATATTTCAGGATTTTTCAGTTATAGGATCATGTCATCTGCAAATAATGAGAGTTTTACTTCCTCTTTTCCTATTTGGATACCTTTTATTTTATTTTCTTGTCTAATTGCTCTAGCTAGAACGTCTAGCCCAATGTTGAATAACAGTGGTGACAGTGGGCATCCTTGTCTTATTCCTGATTTTAGAAGGAAAGCTGTCGGCCTCTCCCCATTGAGTATGATGTTGGCTGTGGGATTTTCATTATGTTGAGGAACTTTCCTTCTCTACCTATCTTTTGAAGTGTTTTTATCAAGAAAGGATGGTCGATTTTGTCATATTCCTTTTCTGCATCAATCGAGATGATCATGTGTTTTTTCCCCTTCAGTTTGCTAAAGTGTATTACATTCATTGATTTTCTTAAGTTGAACCATCCTTGCATACCACGAATAAAACTCACTTGATCATGATGTATAATTCTTTTAATATGCTGTTAGATTTCTTTGCAAGTATTTTGTTGAGAATTTTTTCATCTATGTTCATTAGAGAGATTGGTCTGTAATTTTCTTTTCTTGTAGTATCTTTATCTGGCTTTGGTATTAGAGTAATGTTGGCTTCATAAAATGAGTTAAGTAATTTTCCCTCCTTTTCAATTTTTTGGAAGAGTTTGAACAGGATTGCTATTAATTCTTCGTGAAATATTTGGTACAATTCACCTGTGAAGCCATCTGATACTGGACTTTTCTTTTTGGGAGACTTTATTTCTTATTCTTTTTTAATATAGGCACTTAGAGCTATAATTTTCCCTCTCAGCACTGCATTGGTTTTATCCCATAAGCTTTGACAAGTTGTATTCTTGTTTTCATTCATCTGGAGATATCTATCAATTTCTCTTACAATTTCTTCTTTGACCCACTGATTGTTTAGGAGTGTGTTGTATAGCCTTCATATATTTGCAAAATTTCCCCTTTTTCACCTATTACTGACTTCCAGCTTCATTCCATTATGATCATAGATGGTGCTTTGTATAATTTCAATCTTATTGAATTTATTTAGAGCTGTGTTGTGACCCAAAATGTGGTCTATCCTGGAGAAAGATGCATGAACACTTGAGAAGAATGTATAGCCTGCTGATTTGGTGTGCAATGTTCTATATATGTCTGTCAGGTCAAGCTCGTTTTTCATATTGTTCAAATTCTCTATTTCCTTGTTGATCTTCACCTAGGTGTTCTATCTGTTGATTTGAGTGGCGTGTTGAAGTCTCCAGCTATTATTGTAGAGATGTCTGTTTCTCCTTTCATTTTTGTCAGTTTGCTTCATGTATTTTGGGGTACCTTGTTAGGTGCATAATTCTTTTTTTTTTTTTAAAGGAGGTACTGGAAATTGAACCCAGGACCTTGTATGTGGGAAGCAGGCGCTCAACCACTTGAACGACATCTGCTTTCCAGGGGCATAATTATGACTGTTACTCTTTCCTGGTGGATTGTCCCTTTTATTAATATACAATGGCCTTTTGCATCTCTTGCCACTTTTTTACATTTAAAGTCTGTTTTGTCTGACACCAGTATAGCTACCCCTGCTCTCTTTTGGTTGCTATTTGTGTGATCTGTCTTTTTCCAACTTTTCACTTTCAGTCTGTTTGCATCCTTGGTTCTAAGGTGAATCTCCTGCAGACAGCATATGGATGGCCCATGTTTTCTTATCCATTTTGTCAGTCTGTATCTTTTGATTAGGGAGTTTAATCCATTAACATTCAGTGTTATTACAGTAAAGGCATTACTTCAGCCATTTTATCCTTTGGCTTTCATATGTCATAACTTATTTTTGTCCATCTTTTTACCTTTTTTTTCAGCCTTTCTGACTCTTCACTTCTACACTCTCCTCAAAGCCTCTCTCTCCTTTCTTTTCTTTTCTTACTGGAAAACTCCCTTTAGTGTTTCCTGCAGAGCTGGATTCTTGTTTACAAACTCTCTCAATTTCTGTTTATCAGTGAATATTTAAACCTCACCATCCTATTTGAAGGACAATTTTGCTGGATAAAGAATTCTTGGCTGGCAGTTTTTTTCTTTCTGTACCTTAATTATATCATGCCACTGCATTCTTGCCTCCATGGTTTCTGAAGAGAAATCTACACTAAGTCTTAATTGATGTCCCTTGTATGTGATGTTTCGCTTTTCCCTTGCTACTTTCAAAATTTTCTCTTTATCTTTGGAATTTAGCATTCTGAATGTTATGTGTCTTGGGATAGGTCTATTTGGATTTATTCTAATTGGAGTACACTGTGCTTCCTGGATGCATATATTCATGTCTTTCATGAGAGTTGAGAAATTTCTCTTTCTGTTCCCTTTTCCTTCTCTTCTCCTCCTGTACTCCCATAACACGTATGTTGTTGTACTTTGTATTATCATTCAACTCCCTTAACCCCTGCTGAAGTTTTTCCATTCTTTACTCTTTCTGTTCTCTCTTTTCAATTTCAATTCTTTTCTCTACATTGCTAAGTCTTTCTTCCATGAATTCAGATCTGCTGTTGTGTGCCTCTTTTGTATTTTTATTCTCACTTACTGTGTATTTCATTTCCATAAGCTCTGATATTTTTATATGCAAGATTTCAAGTTTTTATTTCTGCTCAGTTCCAAGGTTTGATTTAGGA
Organism: Chaetophractus vellerosus; assembly: GCA_004027955.1. NCBI lineage: Eukaryota > Metazoa > Chordata > Mammalia > Cingulata > Chlamyphoridae > Chaetophractus > Chaetophractus vellerosus. Next base: position 7,570 of record PVKH010011114.1, on the reverse strand, counting down.
AATTTATGTGACCCTCTCTGATTAGCTGTTGTATGTCCTGTGTCTCATCTGGAGCTTTGATTTGCTCCTTTGCCTGAGTGCTGTCTTTTTCTTAGAATAGCTTGTAATTTTTTGCTGATGTCTAGGCATCTGATTTTGATGCTGAGTTTACCTTGAAGTTCAGTTACTCTCTCTTGCCTAGGGATTTACTGTTAAGTAACTTGTTCTAGCTATTTAGGATTGTTTCTGTTTAAATGCTGAAACCAGGGCTAAAGACCCAGAAATGGGGTGCAGGCCAGTTTCCAAGGGCATTGGAGAGGTGGGCAGTAAAGGCACTTGTCTCTTTTATTTATTATTATTTTTCCCTTTTCATGCACTTTTCTGTTCTGCCAGCAGATGGTGCTCTTTAATACATGCCCTCAGCTCAGGACCCAGGTGCTGAATGCATTCACTTAACTCCGTGGTGGGTGGTACAGAAGCAGTGTTCTCAGGGCTGGCCAAGCCTCACAAACAGACTTTCTCAGAAGCTGTTCCCCTCCCTTGGAAGCTGTTCCCCTCCCTCGGCCGACCGCACCCTCCCTCTGTCTGCCTCCTCAACAACCAGCCTACCCACGTGGGCCAGTAGGGAGGATATTTAAGAAGGTAAATCGTCCTTAGCTCCCTGCTTTCAGTGCAAACAATATTGCAGCCCTACCCAGCCTGGAAGTGTGTGACCCCCGCAGTGCAGCAGACCAAGTTCGCTGACCAAAATCTGAATTTGCTGTAGGCTGTGTCCCTCCCTGTTCTCTTTCTTGAGGAAGAGTACCCCTGTAACCCTCTCAGTCCTCAGCCACTGCAGTCCACATCCACAGACTGCTGTTTGCTTTTAGGGTGAGGGGATGGGCACCAGCTGCTCTGCTGCTTTATTCACAGGATTTTTCAGCCAGCTGAGACCTCTTTCCTTTGCCCCTTTCTCTTCTGGGTGGCATTTTGCCTTTTCCTGGTGTCCTGATCCCCAGAGCAACCCTCCAGATAGTCTCCACATGTCATCAAGATGGTTTTTCTGGGCGAGAAGTGATCCCTCTACCTCTCTAACCCTCCATCTTCCTGGAAGTCTCCTACCATCTCTTGTATATATTGTTCTAAAATTTAGACTAACTTGAACAATTAGGATTAATATTTTTCCTTGTTATTCTACTTGAGCTATACACACTTGAGTAGATAGAATTAAATCCATCTTTCTCTGAATTTTTAGTTATGTTTATCTAAGGTCCAAGGTATATATATCAAACTAGACTCAGCATTTCTTTGTTTATTTAAGGTCCAAGGTATATATATGAAACTAGACCCAGCATTTCTTTTCTTTACTAATATGAGCCCTGAGATGATTTTGTGACTCTTTCCTCGCTCTTCTTTCTGTATTTTCAAACACTTTTCCATCTTATTCAAAATTAAGTCCAAAGTAGCGTTCAATATGCTGTCTTTGTCTTTATGAATGTTTCTTGAGAGAGACTATTTTTGTTTGTACCTTAGTTCCCTTGGCCTCTTCATGTGGCCTTTCCTGATCTCTTTTGTCCATCTGGTTTAGTGTCCCGCTCTTTTCTTGTTATTCCTTGATTCCATAACTTGGGGACCAAATTGGAAAGCCATTGTAAAAGAATGGGAATAAATGCTTTGAAAACTTTGAAGGCAGTATTTTCCTAGAAAATAGTTTGGCAAAATGACATTCAAAATGGTAATTTTGGGCCCATTAAATTTTTTATAGAATATTAATTTTAAATGTTTTACAAAGTGTTACTGTAAATAGCAAATTGTTCATAAGTATCTAAGATAGGGTTCTATTTTTTCATCTTTTCAGAATGTTTTTGTTACCGAGCACACTCTGGCATTATAATAAGATTAGGAAAACCCAGAAATTTGTTTGTATAAATGATTTCTAAAATAGGAAAGACATTTATCTAAGACACAGTAATGGGCATTTTACCAAGAGTTGGAAGAAAAATAAAGGAAAAATAGTCAATCTTGGATGGCTGTTTTGCTATAGAATAGAAAAGTACCAGCTCTTTAAAATCTTGGAGTTTCATGTTTCCTTATTTTTTGTTCTATTTTAACAGGTCCTCCTCCTATCCCTGCAGAACCTCTTGTTTCACCTGAACCAGCATATGTTTCAAAAGTACATTATGGTAGGAAAGTCTTTTATGATGTTATTTTTATATAACATAATGGAAATACATGTTAACATTTTAATCATTCTAACTTGTCACACTTCTACAAGAGAATTTCTGTCTATACTGTGCTGAAAATGAGGGAAATAAGCAGTGAAGAGGAAAGATTGAAGAGAGGGTTGTTTTCCTATAAGAAGATGGTTTATTCATTTCATATACATTCTTTTAGAGACTTACTCACTTTGGTGGGTTTGTCATTAATAAAAGCCACATAGCCAATGGCTTCCAGGTAGTTGGTGGTCATTTAGGGCATCCATTTCAGATATCATATCCTTTCCTTTTAATGGTGGTTATTTCTCACACAAGCCCAAGAAAATTACAACTGCAACAAAAGTTGCTTGTTATGTGACCTTGGACCATTTACTTCTCTGTGCACTTTAATTTCCTTATCTGTAAAATGCCAATAATTGCAATTCTCTCATAAAGGTTATTGTGAGGTTTAAATGAATTAATACAAGTAAAATACTTGTGTACCTTATACATTAGGTACTCACTGCATATTAACTATAATTATTTCATTATAGCACCTCATCACATTCAGCATTTTTGCATGGTAGTTATTGTGTACTTTCCCATTAGATTATGAATCCCTTGAAAGGCAAGTACTATTTTTTATTCTTAATTTCTACACTGTTTACATAGTAGTCATACCTCAGACTCTTAAGTTTAAAGTGTCTGTAGAATTGAAATGAAAAAGAACAGCTTTTCTTCCTTTCCCTTTTCCTGGGCTGGAGCTTGGGATTTGAAAATAATTTTGTACCTATTCAAGCTTGGCCTTATGTTGTCTTTCTGAGACAGAGAAAGGACTTGCATGTTCTTTTGCTTACCTGGAGTGAAAGGACCAGGTTAGGAAAAATTAGCACATCCAAAAGGCAAATGCTCCAATAGGCGGTAGTCACTTGACCTAACAGTCATAAGAATTGATGAGAGGGTCTTGAGTGATCAATCTGACAGCAGTGGTCTCTTAATATGGGAAGAGATTCTAGCCTTTCCTTCCAGCCTCTGTGGTGGTTTTTAATGAGTAAATAGGATAGAATCCAAGATCAAGTATTGGCAAATAGTATAGATTGTGATTGTCCTGGGAAAACACATCATAATCTGTGAGGAAGGAAGAATATATGGTTAATAGTAAGTTTAAAGAAATATAAGACTAAAGTTAGGTATGGTAAGCTCAGGTCAGTTAGAAAATGGAGGGCAAATATCACCCTTCATGCTTAAGAGTAGAAACAAGAGTGGATTTTATTCTTGAAGATGGAAGATTTGAGACCCATAAAAATGTCCTAAATTCCTGAACCTGTAGCAGAGGGCAGTTACGATTTTGCATCCTGTCTGCTTGGCCATGTGTTTCTAACTAGACTATATGGAAAGCAGGCACTCTTCCTGGTTAAGCCAAAATAGTCTGACTAGAACACTTTGTGAAGCCTTCTGTAGTTTATAATATCCCCCTTCAACTGGAAAAAATTTTCTTTTCTCTTCCTTTCTTTTTTTTTTTCCTTGGATAAAAAGAATACATTCTTTTAGAAAATTTGGAGACTGATAAAGCAGAATTTTAAATAATATTTACAAATAATGTCCATAACTTTGATTTTGGCATATTTTTCCTGTCCTTTTCTCCTTACTCTTTTACATACTTGGCATCATACTGTTTTTGTTTGTTTGTTTTTAAAGATTTATTTTTATTTGTTTATATATCCCCCCCTTGCTGCTTGTGCTCGTTGTGTTCATTTGCTTTGCGTTTTTCTGTGTCTACTTATCTCCCCCTGTTGCATCATCCCACTGAGTCAGCTCACTGCATGGCAGCTTGCCTTCACCAGGAGGCCCCGGAAACCGAACCCGGGACCTCCCATGTGGTAAACCAGAGCCCAACCAATTGAGCCACAGCTGGTTCCCAACATCATACTGTTTTAAAATATTGAATGTTATACTGAATGAGTAATAGATTCAAATACTTAAATTCCATATGCTGGATGAGTAGTACATTCACATAGTTAAATCTGTAATATGTAGTTTATGAGATATGTGTGTGTATATATATATATTCAATATATTGAACATATGTGTATATAGAATTCAGCATTTATATGTACACACATGTAAAACCTTTGTATCTTTTTTATATAACATGAATATTTTTTATGTTATTAAAACTCTTCTGTCATAAGATATGCCATAATTTACTTTACCATTGTACTGGTATTGGTTATTTAGGTCATTTCTGGGATTTTACTATTTTAAGCAATGTCTTCAACCTCTTTAGGCAAAAACCTTTTACCATGTTTCCTGTTTTTATTTGTACATATTCCTAGAGGAATTACTGTGCCAAAAGCATATGAACATTTTTCTCCATTGTTTTATAACTTTTGATACTTATTGCAAGATTATTTTCCAGTAGTTTTACCACATAAACTATTTTTATCACCTGTGTGAAGACTGCCTATTTTATTATACCTTTGTCAGTGTTTTTTTAAAGTCAAGTAAAATTATCTTTGCTTAGATGACAGGGAGTGAGTGAGATTTTAACTTTAGAACTTGAATTTAGAAACTTCATATTAAGTTGAATATTTCTTCATGCTTTATTGTTATTTCTCAAGGAATGTATTATTCTTAGTGGCCTTTACTAGTATTCTGTAAAATAATCAGGAGTTGGTGCCTGGACCAGTATTTCTTGGCAGTCTTACAGAACTGGAGATCAGATCTGAAGCAGTAGTTTACAGGAATATAAATATTACAGGAATGGCTGTCATGTATTTCTGGCTCCAAATTACTCCCTGCTGCATTGAATCTCAACCAAATTCTTAGTTCCTGAAAAACTGAGTTTTCATGGAAATTAAAGAACAGAGCCACAAACAGCTGAATTGAACTTAGCAAAATTCAGGGACCATTTTAAGGCTTTAAGTGGTTCTAGAAATTCATGTTTGTTTTTTTTCTGGTTAATTAGCAAGTGTACAATGTACTTATAAGTAATATATTTTAAGGCTATTTCTTAAATATCTAAGCATTCCAACTCAAAGATAGCACATCCCATTTCACATCATTGATTAGATGATGGACTCTGACAGAAACATTGTCTAATTACAAAATTATCATAATATATGTTCCATACATAACATTGCTAAACAGTGTATTCTGTTCCTTTCCCAGCTAAGTGTGTACTAAATCTTAGACACTCTTCAGAAGGTCTCATCTAATCAGTTTTAGTGTTGAGATACAGGCAAATTGAAAAAGTTCTTAATAGTTGTATTATTTAATCTCCAGTAGTCCCATTCTCTGAATTTCTCACCCTCTATTCAATGCCCAAAGACAATAGCTGCCCTTATATAAATATCCTTTTGTGGGTGTCATCTATATAGCATTGAAGCATTAGATTTTTAAATTCCAAAAGTGAATACTAACTACAGTGATCATATGTCTTGAATTACTTGCTGTCCTAGTATAATTGCAATAACTTCCCCCTTTTAATCTCAAAAATATTCCAGCTAGGATGATAAATCATATGGACACTTTAGTACTTTTTCCTTGGAAGTTAATGCAGAAGTATATGTTCACTATGGAGATAGCACCTCTATTTTCTTTTCTTTTTTATTCTTTTTAAAGAAGCTTTAGATTACATAAATGTTACATAAAAAATAAAAGAGATTCTCATATGCCCCACCCCTCCCCCTCCAATACTTTCCCACATTAACAACATCCTTCATTAGTATGGTACATTTGTTACAATTAGTAAACATGTATTGAAGCATTGCTGCTAACCATGGACTACAGTTTACATTATAGTTTACACTCTGTCCCACACAACTTTGTAGTTTATGGCAAAATATACAATGGCCTGCATCCATCACTGAGATGTTATGCAGGACAACACCAGTGTCCCAAAAATGCCCCCATATTATACCTATTCTTCCCTCTCCCATCCTTCAGAGCCTCTGGTGGCCACTGCCTTCATATCAATGATAAGAGTTCTTACATTGCTAGAATAATAAGTCTATAGTAGAATAATAGTAAGTCTACTGTAGTCCATTGTTCATTCCCCAAACTTGAGGATTTGGGGATGGTGATGCCCACTCTGCTTCTGAGAGGGAGCTTAGATTTCATGGGGCAGATGGATGGAACTATCTTGCTTGCAGCTGCAGACACGCTCTGTTCCTTGGGATGGGCGTTGCCCATCATCATCTCTCTTAGTTGTCCTGGTTGAGTCCAGTGAACTGGAGAGTAGGTGTTGCAGCTCTGCTAAAATTCAGAGCCTAGCTGGCACATGAATGAACCAAAGATTTAAGTCTCTGGGATATATATTTATCAAGTATAGTGAGAATTATAGGTTGAAATAAAAGGGGCAGAGGAGCCATGTGTAGAGAACCTATAAATGAGTCTAAGTCTGTTACACGGGGAGCATAAATTCCAAAGCAAGGCCCACTGACAGGGGGCCGAATTCTTGAACTGTCTGCCTTGCTTAGAGTTTCTGGATGTCTCTAGAGCCCTCAGGAGCCCCAGTATATGAAGCACTGTTTACTGTGGCAGTCAGTGACATCCTGCTGAGACTTGCATTGCAAGTGTAACCTCTGGAATGACCTCCCGACTCACTTTGAAATCTCTTATCCATAAGAACTCTTTTGTATTTACCATATCTCTCTTATAGTCAAGGTCTTTTTCCAGGTTCATTGCTAGTTGGTGCTTGTTAATAATCCCTTGGTGCCAGGAAGGCTTATCCCTGGGAGTCATGTCCTACACCAGGGGTGAAGGTAGTGCGTTTATATGCTGAGTTTGGCTTAGAGAGAGGCCACATTTGAGCAACAAGTTGGCTTTCAGGAAGTAACTCTTAGGCAGTATGTAATCCTAGGCTAAGTTTCAATTTCACAAGAAAAGGTTCATAAGTACCATGATCAATATCAAGGGCCTGGTGTAATGGTCTATCTTCCTTCACTAGGCACTGCCCTTGCACTTGGGAGATTCTGCCCTTGCACTATTAGAGAATGTAGCAGAACTCCCCAGAATGGGAGTTCTGAATATTCAGTAACTGAATATTCTTTCAGTTATTGTGTGGGCTTCCACCCCTTGAGACAGTGTCCCATGAAGACTTGAGCATAATCATATGCCTTAGAGGCATGCCCCAGGTGAACCCCTTCCCATGCATCCCCCCATCACTGACACCCTACACCAGTGACTCTCCCCTGCCACTGTTGCGACCCTTCTGTGATCCAAATCCTCTCCAAAAATGTAGACAACACAATAACCAAATAAAATTATTATTATTTATTTATTTTTATTTTTTTTAATTTATTACATATCCCCCCCCCCTTTCTGCTTGCTCTTGCTGTGTGTCCATTCTTCTGTGTTTTTCTATGTCTGCTTCTTGTCTCCCCCCGTCCCTGCGGCGACGCGCCAAGTTGGCC
>PVKH010011113.1:0-17911 GCA_004027955.1 Chaetophractus vellerosus | reverse complement strand
TCTGGGAAGATAGCATCTGAGTAGGTAGGCAGGGCTCAATTCTATTACAAAAACAATGGAGAAAGGGCCAAAAGCTGTCCGAGGGACCTGCTTTGTGACTTAGTAGACCAGGACAGGACTATATAACTCCCAGGAGGTGAGCAGAGAGGCAAATAATATGAAACAACAACCATGAGGTACCAAAACCCTGCGACAACTGGGAAGGGCTCCTCTCTCCCACCCCAAAGATATAAAGCTGGGATAAAACCCCTGGCTCATTTCAGCCAACTGAGAGGGGAACAGATATCTTCTTCCCTGTCAGCTGTTAAAAGGGAAAAGGGAGAGAGAGTTGGGGGTCTTCTCTTCAGTGAATTCAGCCAGCAGAACCCACTTTGAATCTCATCTCTGGCCAGACCAAAACACAGGAAAGCAGAGATTGAAGGAAACTTTGTGGGAAGGTGCGCTAATGAGTGCCATCTGCTGTTCTACCTTGAAATTTCAGGGACAAAACTGCTTTTGGTTCTCTCTGTATCCTAACTCCTGGAAGAAAATCTGCCCCTATTAAGTGATAATTTTGATAACTTAAACTGGGCAATTTTAAATACTTAGAATAAGTTGAACCAAATATCAAAGAAGAGCTGTGAAAATAAAAGGAAGAGAGAGAAATTGGCCATCAGAGTAAACTCACCAAGATATTCAGATGCCTAGACATGAGCAAAAAATTACAAGCCATACTAGGCAACATGAAGAGATGGCCCAGGCAAAAGGAACAAACCAAATATCCTGAAAAAATACAGGTTTGAAGATAATTAAACAATGAAAATCACATAACTCTCCTAAATCAATTCAAAGAATTGAAAGAAAATATGGCTAAAGGGATAAGGGATATTAAGAAGACATTGGGTGAGCATAAAGAACAATTTGAAAGCCTGCAAAGAAAAGTACCAGAGCTTATGGAATGAAAGACACAATGGATGAGATTAAAAATACATTAGAGGCACATAAAAGCAGGTTTGAATTGCTTGAAGACAGAATTAGTGAATTCAAAAGCAGAACATCTGAACTGGAAAAGACAGAAGAACAGAAAGAGAATGGAATGGAAAAAGTGGAACAGGGAATTGAATGACAGCACAAAACACACAAACATACATATTATTGGTGTCCTAGAAGGAGAAGAGAATGGAAAAGGGGCAGAAAGAATATTTGAGGAAATAATGACTGGAAACTTCCCAACCCTTATAAAAGGTATAAATATCAATATCCAAGAAAGCAACACACCTCAGACAGAATAAATCCAAAGAGACCTACCCTGAGACACCTACTGTTCAGAGTGACAAATATCATAAATAAAGAGAGGATTCTGAAAGTAGCAAGAGAAAAGCAAAGGATCACATACAAGGAAACCTCAATAAGATTAAGTGCCAACCTCTCATCAGAAACCATGGGGGCAAGAAGAAAGTGGTATGATGTATTGAAGGTATTGAAAGAGAAAATCTCCCAGCCAAGAATTTGGTATCCAGCAAAACTGTGCTTCAAAAATGAGGGTGAGTTCAAAGTCTTCACAGACAAATAAAAACAGACAGAATATGTTACCAACAGATCAGAATTACAAAAAATACTAAAAGGAATGCTGCAGCCTGAAAGAAAAAAACAAGGGCGAGAGACTTGGAGAAGAGTGTGGAAATGAAGGTTATTAAGAAGGGTAAATTAAAGGGTAAAAAGATAGACAATAGTAAGATATGACAACAGAAAGCGCAAGGACAAAATGGGTGAAGTAATGCATTTATAGTAATAAGATTGAAAGTTAATGGCTTGAACTCCTGCAATTAAAAGACATAGAGTAATAGAATGGCTAAACAAATATAAGCCATTTATGCTGTCCACAAGAGACTCACCTCAGACATAAAAACACAACCAGGTTAAAAGTGAAAGGGTAGAAAAAGATATTCCATGCATATAGTAACCAAAAAAGAATTGGAATAGTGATACTAATATTGGAAAAGATAGATTTTAAATGCAAAACTCTTATAAAGTTTGAAGAAAGTCATTATATATTATTAAAAGGGGTAATTCAGTAAAAAATATAACTATACTAAATATTTATGTGCCTAACCTGGGTGCCACAAGATACATGAGGCACATACTGGCAAAACTGAAGAAAGAAATAGTTATCTCCAAAATAATAGTTGGAGACTTCAATATACCAGTCTCAGTATTGGATAGAACATCTGGGCAAAGGATAAATAAAGAAACAGATAATATTTGGAGGCTTCAATATACCAATCTCAGTATTGGATAGAACATCTGGACAAAGGATAAATAAAGAAACAGAGAGCTTGAATAAATAGATAAATAATCTTGCCCTATCAGACATCTATAGAACATTGCACCCCAAACAGCAGGATATACATTCTTTACAAGTGCTCATGGATCCTTTTCCAGGATAGACCATGTGTTGCATCACAAGATAAGACTCAATAAATTTAAAAAGATTGAAATTATACAAAAACACTTTCTCTGATCATAACAGAATGAAACTGGAAATCAATAATGAATGGAAAAAGGGAAAATTCATAAATATATGGAGATTAACAACACACTCTTAAATAATCAGTGGATCAAAGAAATTGCAAGAGAATTTAGCAAATATCTTGAGATGAATGAAAATGAGAACACAGCATTTCAAAACCTATGGGATACAGCAAAGGCAGTGCTGGGAGTGAAATTTATAGCCTTCATTACTTACATTAATAAAGAAAAGCTAAAAGTGAAGATCTAACTGCACACCTGGAGGAACTAGAAAAAGAATAACAAACTAATCACAAACCAAGTGGAAGGAAAGAAATAAAGATCAGAGGAGAAATAAATGAAATTGAGAACAACAAAAAATAGAATCAGCCAAACCAAAAGCTGGTTCTTTGAGAAGATCAACAAAATCAACAAATCTTTAGCTAGATTGATAAAGGAAAAAAGAGAGAAGATGCAAATAAAGTAAGAAATGAGAGGGGGGATATTACCACAAGCCTGCAGAAATAAGACAGATTATAAGAGGATATTATGAACAATTGTTTGCCAAAAAACTAGACAATTGAGACGAGATGGACAAATTTTTAGAAACACACAAGCCATCTACACTAACTCTAGAAGAAATAGATCTCAACAAAACAACCGCAATTGAAGAGATTGAAACCGTCAACAAAAACCTCCCAAAGCCTTGGACCAGATGGTTTCACAGGTGAATTCTACCAATCATTCAGAGAGGCTCTAAATCAATCTTGTTCAAGCTCTTCCAAAAAAATTGAACAGGAAAGAACACTGCCAAACTCATTTTATGAAGTTAACATCACCCTAATACCAAAACCAGATAAAGATACCACAAAAAAACACACAAAAATTACAGACCAATATCTCTATGAATATAGATGCAAAAATCCTCAGCAAAATACTTGCAAACCGAATCCAAAAGCACATTAAAAGAATGATACACCACGACAAAGTGGGTTTTATCAGAGTAATGCAAGGGAGTCCAAAACAAGAAAATCAATTAGGTAGTAAACCACATTGATAAATTGAAAAAGAAAAATCACATGACCCTCTGGATTGAGGTAGAAAAGGCATTGGACAAAATACAGCACCCTTTCTTGATAAAAGCACTCCAAAGGTAGGAATAGAAGAAAGCTTTCTCAAAATGTAAAGTGTGTATATGAAAAACCTACAGCTAGCATTGTACTGAACAGTGAAAGACAGATAGGTTTCCAACTGAGATCAGGAACAAGACAAGGATGCCCACAGTCACCACTGTAATTCAGTATTTTGCTAGAAGTTTTAGCTAGAGCAATTAGGCTAGATAAAGAAATAAAAGGCACCCAAATAGGAAAGGAAGAAGTAAAACTTTCACTATTCACTGATGATATACTATATCTAGAAAATCCTGAAAAATCCACAACAAAGCTACTAGAACTAATAGATGAGTTCAGCAAAGTGGCGAGATACAAGTTTTATATACAAAAATCAATAGCATTTCTTTAAACTACTGATATGCAATCTGAGGAGGAAATCAGGAAAAATTCCATTTATAATAGTAACTAAAAGAATAAAATATTTAGGAATAAGCTTAACCAAGGAAATAAAGGACCTGTATTCAGAAAACTATAAACCATTGCTAAAAGAAACTGAAGAAGACTTACAAAAATGGAAGGACATTCCATGTTCATGGATTGGAAGACTAAACATCGTTAAGATGTCAATTCTACCCAAACTGATTTACAGATGCAATGCACTACCAATAAAAATTCCAACAGCCTTTTCTGCAGAAATGGAAAAGCTAATTACCACATTTATCTTGAAGGGTAAGGGTCCCAAAATAGGCAAAAATTTCTTTAAAAGGAGAATGAAGTTGGAGGACTCTCACTTCCTGACTTTAAAGCATATTACTTAGCTACAGTGGTAAAAATAGCATGGTACTTACACAAATGCAGACAGATTTACCAATGGAACCAAATCAAGAACTCAGAAATAGACCTCACATCTACAGTCAAGTGATTCTTGACAAAGCTGTCAAGCCCTCCCAGCAGAGCCAGAACAGTTTATTCAACAAATGGTGCTGGGAGAACTGGATAGCCATATACAAAAGAAAGAAAGAGAACCCCTATCTCACACCTTATACAAAAATTAACTCAAAATGGATCAAGGATCTAAATATAAAAGTGACAACAATAAAACTCCTAGAAGAAAATGTAGGAAAACATCTTTAAGATCTTGTGGTAGGCAGTAATTTCTTACACCCAAAACACGAGCAACAAAAAAAAAAATAGATAAATGAGACAATAAACACTTTGGGGAAGTGGATGTGGCTCAACCAGTGGGGCGCCCGCCTACTACATGGGAAGTCCTGGGTTCAGGTCCCAGTGCCTCCTAAAGAAGATGAGCAGACACCACACCCACTGCAATGAGTAAGATGCTGTACCTGCTACAATGAGCAGATGACTAAACGAGCAGATGCCACAAGCCAGCAGACATCGCAGCCCACAGGGAGCGGATGTGGCTCAGGCCATTGGGTACTTGCCTCCCATGTGGGAGGTCCTGGGTTCGGTTTCCAGTGCCTCCTAGAGAAGGCGAACAAACAATGAGCAGACTGACGAGAGAACCATCTGGGGGAGGGAGGGATAAATAAAAAAATTTAAAAAATAAATAAATCTTTAAAAAAAAAACAATAGTAAAATGTCTAGACATGGTATTTTGTGTCCAGACTTTACAAAGAAATTAATTTCAAAATAAAAAATCAAACACTTTGGCACCTCAAAGGATTTTGTTAAAAGGGTGAAAAGGCATCCGACTTAATGGGAGAAAAATTTGGCAATCTCATATCCCATAAGTGTTAAATATCCATGATATATAAAGAGATCATACAACTCAACAATAAAAAGAAAAATTACCCAATTAAAAAGTGGGCAAAAGACTTGAAAATACAATTATCCAAAGAAGAAATAAAAGAGGTAGAGAAACACATGAAAAAATGTTCATCACTAGTGATTAGGGAAATGCAAATTAAAAGTACAATGAGATAGCACTTCACACTTATTAGACTGGTCACTATTAAAAAGTTTGAAAACTGTAAATGTTGGAGAGGATGTGGAGAGATAGGAATGGTACAGCCACTGTGGAGGACTGTTTGGCAGTTCCTAAGGAAGTTGAATATAGACTTGCCATGTGACCTGGCAATACCATTCCTAGGTATATAACCAGAAGAATTGAGATCAATGACAAGAACAGATACCTGTACACCAATGTTCATAGCAGCAGTAGTCACTATTGCCAAAAGTTGGAAACAACCCAGGTGTCCATCAACTGATGAATGGATAAACAAATTATAGTATATACACACAATGGAATATTATGTATCAGGAAGAAGAAATGAAGTCATGAAGCATATGATAACATGGATGAATATGGAGAACATTATGTTGAGTGAAACAAGCCAGACACAAAAGTACAAATACTATATAATTGAGCTATTATGAACCAAATATATTATGTAAATTCATGGAGTTAATAATTAGAATATAGGTCTCCAGAAAATAGAATAAGGGTAGAGAATGGAAAGCTGAGTATTAATCTGTAGAGAATTGGTAAAAAAAAAAAGTTGCAAATCTTTGTGAATGAATAGAAATGGTGAAAGCACATCATAGTATTTATAACAATGGTTGAAAGGGTAAGTCTAAGGACATATATACTACTAGCAGGAAAGCTAAAAAATGTAACATGAGACTGTATAACATAGTGAAACCTCAAGTAAAATGTGAATATGGGTGACATTGCATATATAAGACTGTTTTTATGAAATATAAATATAAATATACTAGAGAAAAGTAAACAGAACAGCAGCATGTACAGCAGGGGAAGCATAGCGAGATTGAGAAGTGATGAGTTTAGTTTGTTTATTATTACTATTATTATTATTGGAATAATGAGAATGCTCTAAAAATGATTGAAGTGATGAATGCACAACTATGTGATTATACCGGATACCATTGATTGTACACTTTGGATAGATTTATGCCTTATTAATGTGTTTCAATAAAATTGCTTTGTTAAAATAAAACACATGACTTGCCTAATGTGACCCAGCTAAAAGGACTGAATTTGTTGTCAACCAACCTCTCTATAACTCTGTTCACACCCCAACCCCCTCCCTAAGGTACTGCAGGGTCAAGAAGCACTGCCCACAATTCTTTGGAATTTTGGAAATTCTACAGGTACACCAAGGGTGGTCTATCACCAGGCAGGGAACTAGGCAACTCCATGGCAGGATGACAGGCCTCTTGTGGTTGTGATGACATAGCCAGGTCTCCCTTGTCCCTGTCAGGAGTCTCTGGGTTACACAGAGGCTGGCAATGGCTGAGTTGAGCTTCTCTTTCCTTGATATTCTTAAAAATGCTGGAAGCATTTCCTCAGCTAAACTAGAGATTCCCATGAAAGCCGAATGGACCCAAAACTCAAAAAGGATTTCTAACGAAGTCTCTCCTCCACTGCATCTTGTTTCCTTAATTCATCTGGAAAGATGCTTATTGTTTATGGTGGGATTGAGAATTGAACTTAAGGAAAGAGTCCAGTGACACATAAGAGATGGTCCCGAGAACTTAGCTGGCCTTGAAGGGAGATCTTATGCCTTTAGAGTAAATTGCCCCCTCAAGAGGTTAACCTCCCCAGCACAGAAGTTTGGTTAGTACAATGGCTGGAAAGCATTCGAAAGTTTTGGGACTGTGGTAGACTGGAGGACACATGTCACAGCTAAGTGATGGGCTGCTATTCCCTATTTGTTTGCTAGATCTTCTGATTATTTTTAAGTCATAAATCTGGATTTTTAAATGAAATAATTATTTAATGTTGGATCTATTTTTTTAAAAGACTGAACAGATCAAACAAGATAGGTCTTCAGGCTAATTTTTTCTCTGACGCCCGAAGAAACTGGATAAGTTTCTGATAGCACCTAATCATCTTTGTAAAAGAGAGGAAATGAACTCATCTATTTCTTCCCGTGTCTCAGAACCATTGAATCCTTTTGCTGATCAGGAAAGTATAAAATGAAAGTGACACCATCTCACAACGTATAGGTGAGAAAGGGAGAATTTTAAGGGATAAAATGGAAACCCATTTTATCTTTTCAAGACCAAATTTCATGATATTGTTAAATCATATTTGCTTTAAATTATAAATTTTCTCCTTTCTGCTGGAAAGAATGGCCACATAATTTATCAAGACTACTTAGGTGGATAGAAGCAAATAATCTTATTGTTTTCCTTGAACATGGGGATCTGTTCTGCAGGGGAAAATAGTTGGGAATATTTAAAAGAACTTCCCAAGCAGCCCTTCTAGTTGTGCAAGATTTTATGATACACATTTAGATATGAGTTTAATATTTTCCCCGTGCATTGAAAGCCCTGTTGAATTTCAACACAATTATCAGACAATCCAACTACCATCAAAATACATTATCTTTTGAAAAAATGCTAAGCAGCAGAAAAATTAGCTTTTATTCTAGTATCCATATTAAGCTCATATTCATGGTATGCGCTCCATTGATCAGAATGAAAGTTTTCTCCAATGACAACATATGCACGCTGATTTAACTGAATGTGAACTTTTCTCTACCATTTTACCTGGGGGATTTATCATCTAAATATTTTGTGGTTGGCTGTCATTATTCATCACTCATGCTAGGGACCAGGAGTAGAGCTCATGTGGAGAAATCATCTTAGACTTCTGTTTGTTTCACATGGTAGGATTTCTACCCCCAAAATCATTGTCTTAATTGCATTTCCATCAGCTAAATAAAAGTTGGAACGCATTATCTTCTTATACCCATTGGGGGAATGAGTCTCAGTCAACATAATCAGTTGCGCCAAAAATAGCTTGTGTATTTATTTTCTAAAGGTCAGTCTAATTTCAAATGAGCATCTTTCCGCCTGGCTGAGTTGGTGGAATAATCCATTTCACCACAGTCTTTCTTGGGGTCCCCTCTCCCATTGGGGTCACGTGATTGTTCCAGAAGCATCAATGTGAAAACATCAGGTGTCAAGGCATCAGGGGTGTTGGGGAGGGGTCATCTGTACTCATCTATTGTCCCCTTCAGGCCAGGAGCTCTTTGTTGCTTTATGGCCCCGTCAGCACACAGGAATGTTTGTCAAGGCAGGAAATCCCAGTGACCATTGACTCAGTCCCCTAGAAGTCACTGGAAGTCATTTCTGGAACACTGCCATGAAGCTAGGCCTGAGTTCCACAGACCTGCCCTTGGCAGAGAGGTTTCTTTTTAGTGTAGGGGCAAAATTCCTCTCTCCCATATGCTTTTCAAGATTCTATGCTTTTTTTTCTTCAAACACTCTTCCTTGATGAGCTCAAGCTTCTGAAAATTTAATTCAGGAAGTTTTGTATGCTACTTTTATTTCTGCTCAGTCAGGTATTTCCCCAAGGCATCGAAACACAGCCTGCTCCTGGATTGGGTTGAGGAAAGGGAAAAATTCAGAAAGAGAAAAACAAGAACTAATTTCTTACAATATTTTCCAGCCACACACATCAGTTGGCATGGAGAAGATGTCTGGATTAAAAAGCTTACTCCCTGGACACAACAGAGTATAAAAGGGCCTCAATTAAAAAAAATTTTTTATCAATAAGTCACATGGGTGTAATGGAACTGGGTCAGAAGACCAGTATTCTGGTATTCTGGGTTCTCTCTTGCCCAATGTCACCTGAATGCCAGCACTTTATCTGTGAAATGAGGAAGTTGGATAGACAATCTTTTCCAGAAATTATATTTTTAACTTATGATAATAAGTAATCTTCACAAGACTAAATATACAAGTAGCACATAAATGACCAGATCTATTAGAATCTAAACAAAGCTGCTCTACTAGTTGATTTTATATATCTAGGAAGGAGTCTACTCAATGCTCAAAATTATGGTCATTTCAATCAATTCAGAAAGAGTTACTAATGTCAAAGATTATTTGGCTTATTGTATAGGACAAATATTCTATTATATGACATAAATGGGACATCACCTTGCTTTCTGCAAAAGTAATAGATATGATCCCTCATAGATCTCCCTTTTTCCTGGAACCACTTTCCAGTATGACAGTAATTTTCCTCCTTTTAGAACTATGATTTTTAAAAAGCAAGATAGAGCCATGATGTCTGTTAATGTAATTACCTTTTTTTTCTTTTTACCAAGTATCCTGGCTGAATGGCTGGAAAAAAATTATAATTAATAGAATTCCATTTTAAATGGAAATAAATTGATGTCCATTTTGCAGGTAAAAGGACTGAGGTACGAAGAGGTGCTTTGAAACACCGATTCAAATACACATCTGTAGTCTTATCCATCAGCCTTTGCCAAATCTTTCCTCTCACCACAGTGCCTTCATGCTCTCTTCATGTTATGTAACACAAACTATGGAAGTGGTCTTCTATTGCACTAAAGATTTCAGTCCTTTAAGTTTTTTTCCTCTTTATTCACTTGGCACTTGGTTGTGCTGTTTTCCTGAATCTTTATAATGTGAAAGATTAATGTCTTTCTTGGGCATATTCCTGTTTTTTCCCCCCAAGTGGCCTGGGAATATTGCATCCCTTGTAATTTGTTATAATTAAATGGACGTCAGAGTCTTGTGCTGACTTGTCTTTCTCTCCCTTGTGGTTCTCTGCCTACATAAAACATGTATTTTTTTTGGAATATATCTTATCCAAGGTCGGATGCACTTGGCCAAATTTCAGGACACATCCTGATTCTGTTTACAGGTAAGGAAGGATTGAAGTCTAGTGCCCGGGAGAGAATGCGGGATGTGAGACTTAATCACAGGCGTGTGTCAGACCAAAGCAAACACGTAACTAGTTGGCTTCCTCTGGAATTCTGTGTCACAATCAGACTTGTTGTTTCCTGATTTGGGCAGACACCGAGGCCCTGACAGCTCTATATTATGTTTATTTCCATCTACTGAATTACAATTGCCTCCCGCAAAAAACAATGACTACTGAAGTGGCTGAATGTGCTACTGGTCATAAGTTCCATTTAGTCTCTGAATAGTTCTAAAATGGAAACAGACCCATTTTTTCTTGAATGCTACCCTGTTTCCTGAACTCTCTCTTTGTCTCTCTCTAAAAGTTCCCTCAGAGCGTTCCTTTAATCAAGGGCTTGTTCCCAGGGGTTCAGAGTGTGCACCTGACATGGCACATGTGTGTGGCCAGGGGAACCCAGAAAGGATCAAAAACGTTTTAAAAAATGAACACAGAAAAGCTCAGATTTGAGAACCACAATTTCTTTAAAACATAAATACAGATAAATGAGATGTGTTCTAGGGCATTTGAAAATTGGCTCTTCTTAAATTTACTAATAGTAAAATGGATTTAATATGACAGAAAAATACATGGGTTTATTTTGGTTTTTTAAAGCAAATCAATTTTATTCACGCATATTAATAAAGCATACAGTTTATCCAAAGTGTACAATCAATGGTATTTGGTATAATCACACAGCTGTGCATTCATCACTTCAATCATTATTGAAGCATTTTCATTATTTCAATACTACTAATAAAAATCAGACCAACAAGAAAATTCCTCACCTCTCAATCTTTCTGTTTCCCCTGCTGTACATAGCTGTTACTTCTGGCTGTTTTTGCATAATAATTTATTTGTTTATTAAGAATTTGTTATTGAGATATAGTCATATATCATATGATCTATTCAAAGCATATAATCAATGGCTTTTCTTTCTTTTCAGCTGTTAAAAAGCCCTATATTGTAAAATTGTAAAATAAATTGAAAAATAGATTGAAAGAAATTACAAATTTTACAAGAGAGTGCAAGGACAGGTTAGATTTAATATAATCAATTATAAAAAATAACAGCAACAAACCTTTATAAATGTAAATAATTCAAATATGATAGAAATTAATTATAACATAATTCTAATTTTTATATTACAGCTCTAACTATTGGACATGATAATCTCTAAGAATGAAATAAATTATTGGTTTAGTTATTTAATTTCCTTTTAGACCATATTTCTTTCTAGATAATCAAATTCCTATTTCAGAATTTTTCACATCTTATTGGAACAACTTAAGCAGATAACAATTTTCCAACTCATAATTTTATGAGGTAGAAAAACTCAAAATCTTGTTCAACAGGAGTCATGAAAAATCATTGTTGATCCAGAAAGGTTATTTTAATTAAAGAGTATGAATAAGAAAGGGTTAAAGAAAAATGAAGTATCCAAAAATATATCTCTTCTCCAGTCCTCTTCAATTAAAAGCAAGTTTTTATGTTGTTTGAAAAAAATATAGAATACTGATCACAGGAACAATTTGCCAATTGCTCTGAGTAGCTATTGTTCATATACTATAATGCTGTTATTTTACATTTATCTGGTCTATTCCAGCCCTTTTTTGGTTACTATTTGCATGGATACCTTTTTCCAACCTTTCACTTTTAACCTGCTTGTGACCTTATGTCTGAGGTGGGTCTCTTATAGACAACATATGGACGGCTCATATTTTTTCATCCATTCTATCAGTCTATGTCTTTTGATTGGGGAGTTCAAGCCATTAACATTCAGTGTTATTATGTAAAGGCATTACTTCATCCCTTTTGTCCTTTGGCTCTCTCTGTTGTCATATCATTCTAGTGTCTGTCTTCTTACCCTTTAGTTTACCCTTCCTAATAATCTTCATTACTAAACTCTTCTCCAATTCTCTCACCCCTGTTTTTTCCTTTCAGGCTGCTGCATCCCCTTTAGTATCTCTTGTAAATCTGGTGTTTTGGTAATGTATTCTATCAGTTTTTATTTGTCTGTGAAGACTTGGGACTTGCCCTCATTTTTGAAGGACAGCTTTGCTGGAATCAGAATTCTATGCTGGCAGCTTTTCTCTTTCAGTACCTAAAGTATATCATACCACTACATGGTTTTATATTTCAGGTTTCAATCCCTCATTGATTCATTTATCATCTATTCAACGATTATTGTTTGATGATTTACTACCTGCCAGTCATTGTGCTTAATGCTGGAAAAACATGGTTGTGAAACAATATCTATCAAACATAATTTTGGTTTAATTTTGTGTTTCACAGCTCTTTCTGGGCATCTTAAGAGCTTTGTAATAATCCAATGAATAGTCATTGAAAAAAGTCAAAGCAGAGAATTATATGAGGTAAAAATTAAAGTGCCTCCTCCCTCTCTTCTCTAAAGGAAGTTTTATTGGTAGTTTAAAGGATATTCCTTTGTAGCAACATATTTTCTGTATATTTACAGTATTCCAGAATTTTTTACACAAATAATATCACAGTATATACACTTTTCTGGAAAATATTCAATCACTCATATTTTGTGGATTTTTTCATACTCTTACACCAGGATTTTCCTTGTTATATTTATTGCAAGTGCAGTACACTATTGTATGAATGTACTGCCATTTATTAAACTTGTCTTCTATTGAACACCACTTAGGGTTGTTTTGCCCCTATTGTTGTTATTTTTTCATATTTTGCTTCTTTCATGTGACAAACAATACTACAATAAATTTCCTTGTACATTTATCTTTATGCACATTCCTAAAATTGTGGAAATGGTGGTTTATATACGTATTTTAAATTTGACAGATATTGCCCTCCAAAAATTGGTGGTGTATGAGAATTTTTATTTTTCTGTAAGCTTGCCAATATAATTTTTATATTGCTGACCAATATTTTTATATTTGCCAATCAATATATTTTTAAAATCTTTGCCATCTAGGTATATGAGATCATATTTGCTTTTCTTTAATTACAAGGTGAAGGTAAGCATGTTTCCATTCGCTATTAGCCAGTTGTGGCCTACAATGCAACTTGCTTCTTAAATCTTTAACCCAACTTTCTTTGGGTAGTTGATATTTTCCTCATTGGTTTTAAACTCTAATATTTAGTAATAGTTCTTTTCAAAATATTTTAATATAAATATAAAATATATATAGAAATTAAATGAAAATGTGTAGAATATAGGAAAAGTATGGCATTCTCACCATCTGTACCCCCCAACCCCAGTCTCTCTTCCACATTTAAGCATAATTCTAAAAAATAAGCATTTATCTCTCTTTCCTGATTTACCCTCTTTTAATAATATCACCAACTCCAGTTATGACCTAAGAATATAGCTTATTTACATGCCCTTTTCCTTACTACATCCTCCTATTGTTATATTGAAATATATTCAGTTCTTTTATTACTTAACTTTTTTATTACTTAGCTTTATCAAGTAATTCAATAAGCTTTTATTTCTTAAGCCATTTATATTAGGTAATATCTTCTAATCCCCAATATATGAAAAGAGGAAATTATCACTTTCATTATCTAGTATCACTTTTATTCTGTCAAAATCCTGTTTTATGCCTAAAGGTCCCACACTTTCTTTTAGGTTGATTCTAAAACTTGATAATGTGTAAATAGGATTTGTAATATTTTGATGATACAACTATTACTCAGAGCTCAGCCAATTGAACCTATAGATTTGCTATGTAATATTATGCTTTTAAACTGTCACACAAAGAAGAATGTTGCAAGCTTTGACATTAAAAAATTCACTTTTTTTCTATTTTATCAACATGACCTTCAAGTTCAGCTTTTTCCCTTCCTTTCTCCTAGGGTTTTTTATTGCCTTTCTTTTGCTCAGGTTAAAAGTTTTAAACACTAGATCTTGTTGGAAGCATCCTTCTCACAACCAGTCCTAATTCAGATAGATTTTTTTTTCTCTGCCAGCTTCTCCATTGTCTAAAATTTATCAATGGGGTATTGGTACATTCAGAATTTCTACTTCCTCTGGGATTTTTATGGCAAATTATGTTTTTCTAAAATATTTATTCACCCATGTCTTCAACTTATATGAATAGAACTCTACCCAGTAATCCCTTATGAATCCTCTATGTCTTTGATTATGCTTTACTTCACAATTTTATCTTTGTGTATTTTTTCATTTTTTTTTCTTGATCAAGCAACCATGGGTTTAGTATTCAAGTGTGTGTTTCAAGGAACTAAATCTTAGATATAATTTTTTATTTCTCCTTTTTCCTTGGGATTTTGCTACTCTTGTTGTTTCTCTAACTTCTTGAGTTAATATGATGTTTTCCATAGAGACAGATAGTATTCCAGATTGGCTTACACACTTGAGAGAGAAAAAAACAATTATCTAGGGAATCCTATAAAACATGATAAATAGTTGCTCTTTGGAAGGTCAGTTCTCAACAGGAAGCTAAATAATAATTTGTGGATGCAATGGATGCTCACTGCTGGAGGTCCCGTGCATCTTTTTCAACTACAGCACCTTTCCAGTCGAAACAGGAGGGATGCTGAAAAAGCAAGGATATATCTGAAAATTCTGGCTCTGCAACATGTTCCCTTCTAAGCCACCCTCACTGTTTTTCTGCTCTCACTTCCTTGATCTATTGTATCTGATTTGAAAAATGTTTACCATAATTACTTATTATCTAATATTTTCTTGTGAAGGCAACTCAAATATATTATTTTAGAAATTAATCAAGGCTTTTGGAGTTAAGTCTTGATCTTTTACCAAGTATATAAATTAGGATCCTGTCAGGAAACATATGGTATACAGAAAATTGGTAATATAAAGAGAATTTAATAAGGGGACCATTTACAAATGTATGGGCAGCATATCATAAAATGACAAAGAATAGTTTAGAAGCTCTTGAATAGTAAAGGTGGCAACACTGCTACCAGGTTTAGACCTGAAGGGGTGGGTGGAGGCAGAGGTTACTGGAAGCTGGAGTCACAGAGCTGTGCAGAAAGGCCAGCTGACAGGAATTGTACTATATGATCAAGGGGAAGCAGCCATCCTGCCTTGGACCCACAGGCTTCTCTCTCCTCCTTCCCTTCAGACTTCTTCCAGAAGCAAAAGGACAAGAGTCGCAGTTGATGTAATCGATACAGTTCAGCCTCATGGGGTAGAGAGCAGGGTGGAGAGTGGATATCAAAGGGCAAGCAAGATGTTCAGTATCCCCACCATCCTGGGACCATCCATTCTAATCCTCCTCAGAATATCCGAGAAATGCATCTACCCAACTTGTTCAGGATAATGTTGTGGGGCTCAATGACAACTCGGTGCCTTTGCTAATTACTTTCTTTGTAGGAAGGTCTTTAATAACAAATTCAAATTCTTTAATATAGAGAGAGCTATTCAGATATTTTACTTATTCTTTTGTCTTCTTGGGTAAGGGCTTGTTTTTTAAGGTACTTATACACTTTAAGTCATCCAACTTATTTGTAAAATGTTGTTTATAATATCACTTTATTATCTATCCTTTTTAATACATGAAGGATCTGAGTGACATATTCTCTTTCATTTCTGATGTGGGCAAGGTGTGTTATCTTTTTTTCTAGATCAGACTTGCTAGATGTTTATCAACTTTATTAATATCTTTGAAGAACCAAATTTTGGTTTTATTAATTTTCTCTATTTATTTTCTATTTTATTTTATTATTTCATTTTTTCTACTTAATCTCTTTTTTGCTAGCATTTTAATGTGGGAACTTAGACCATTAATAAAAATCTTTCTTCTTTTCTACTACAAGCCCTGAAAGGCTGTAAATTTCCCTTTTTTTAACTACATCCCACAAAATTTATATATTTCATTTCATTACTATTGTTTGAAATATTTTCTAATTTCCCTTGTGATTTCTTTTTTGGTCTATGGGTTATGTTAGAAATATAATATTTAATTTTCAATATGTGGAGAGCCAACAGGAATCCTAACTGATATCAATTTCTAATTTAATTCCATTGTGGTTTGTGAACATGCTCAGTCATTTGTAATTTATTGGGCATCATATTTTTATAGAGAAGTATATTTTTATATTGGAGAATATTCCATATGCTCTTGAAAAGAAGAGTATTTTGCCTGTTGTATGTAATATTCTAAAATGTGAATTAAATCAAGGTGATTGATAAGGTTCAAACCTATATTCTTAATGAATTTTGTCACTTTGTTTTTATCAATCATTGATAAGAGTGTCAAAATTTTCAAATGTAATGGTGGATTTCTCTAATATACTTTTTGTTGTGTTAGTTTTTGCTTCATTTATTTTGAATTCTGTTATTAGGTGCATGAACATTTAAGATTGTGATGTTTTTCCTTTGATTAATTGGCTGTTATCATTATGAAATTTCCCTCTTGTCATTAATGGCTCTACTGCTTATCTGTATGTTCTCTTTGTCTGATACTATTATAACTCTACTAGCTTTCATATGCTCATTTTTTATATTGTATATCATTTTCCATCATGCTACTTTCAACCTATCTGTGTCTTTTATGTAAAATTGATCTCTTACTAATAGCCTATATTGGATCTGACTTTTATTATCCTATTGATTAACAATCTGCCTTTTAATAGAAGTGTTTAGTTCATTTTAATTAATGTAATTATTGATACAGTTGTGTTTAAATCCATCATCTTGCTATTTATTTTCTGTTACATATGTTTTGTTATTGTTATTTTGGCTATCATTTTTATGTTCCTCCTTTCCAGTCACTTTTGGCTTAATAAAATATGTTTTTACTAGTCCATTCTATTTCCTCTTTTGACTTTTTAGTTATAACTCGTAGTAGTTACTCTAAAGTCTAAAATATGCAACCTTAGCTTACTGCTTTCTCCTTAGACCTAATATTATAATAATCCACATAAAATGTTAGAAACTTATGACAATATAAATCCACCCTCATCCATTGTTTTACTGAAATCATATATTTTGCTTCTTGTAAACCTCAAAATACAATGTCATTATTTGTGCTTTCAGAAATCTGTTCTTTTAAAGAAATCAAGAGAAGAAAAAAAGAGGGTTTTATATTTACCTACATATTACCATCTCTGGTGTTCTTTTTTCTTTCTGTAAGTTTGAGTTTCCAAGTGGAATCATTAATTTCAGTCTAACGAACAACCTGTCTGCTTTTAAATTTTGCCTTTACTTTAGTTTTTTAGCAGTTTGGTTATAATGTGCTAAGTGTGGTCTTCACTGTAATTTTCTTTCTAGAGTTCACTGAGCTTCTTAGTTGTGTAATTTATTGCTTTTTGCCAAATTTGGAAATTTTCACCATTATTTTTTCATATATATTTTCCTATCCCCCCTCCCCCACTTCTTCACCTTTGGGACTTCAATTATAGGTACTTGATGTTTTCCTACATGTCAATGAGTCTTGGTAAATTATTTTGCAAACTTTTCATTTTTTCTGTTATTCAGATTGGAAAGTTTCTATTGATCTTAAAGTACACTGTTCCTTAAATTTTTCATGTCCAGTCTTCTATTGAGCCAATACAGTGAATTCTTCATTTCAGAAATTGTAACTTTCAGTTTTAGAATTTCCTTTTATATAATTTGCCTTTCTCTTCTGATATTCTC
>PVKH010011112.1:0-17909 GCA_004027955.1 Chaetophractus vellerosus | reverse complement strand
TGGCTGGCTGCTCTCCATTCACGGGCGACCTGCCCTGCCCGTGGCGGCTTTTGCCTGTCCGTGGCAGCTTTTTGCCCTGTGCACGGTGGCTCTGGCCCGCCCATGGTGGCTTGCCATTCTCAAGGCGGTCTGCCCGCTAGGAGAGGTCCCCGGGAACCGAACCCGGGGCCTCCCATGTGGTATGCTGGTGCCCTATCCACTGGGCTATCAAGCCAGCCCCTGAATATCTTAATAGTTAAGATGAAGCCAAACTCGTTTAAGGTGGCCTTATTCCAATATGACTGGTGTCTTTTTAAGCAGAGGATATTTAGATACAGTTAGTAAGAGACAGACGAGGAGAGAGATGTTGTTGTTACTAACGAGGCAGAGATTGATTTGTGGATTACTAGCAAGCTACAGACTTAAGAGAAGGCATGGCCTGCTGACATCCTGTTTTAGGACTTCCAGTCTCCTGTTCTTTAAGCCAACCAGTCTGTAGTATTTGGTTATAGCAGTCTGACCAACTAAGAAAGATGCATGAAGCATAAACAAGGTAATAAACAACTTTTATATCTCGCTAAATAAATTTTACTTTATCCAAAAGATAAATAAAATGATGGGGTTCAAGAAGAAGAGTTTCAATAAAACACTGAATGCAATATGAGTGATTTTTTAAAAACTTGAATGGTTGTGTACGGAATAGAAGACTGGAAAAAGAAAGATTGTCACTGAAATCTAGGTAAGAAATGACGGTAAATTCAATAGTGGGTTCTAGAAGTGTATTTATCATAAAAGAATAAACTCAAGAGACATTCTATTCTGTTAAAAGAAGAGACTTGAAATATTTATGATTTACACTTATATAGGAATAGTTTATTAACTGGATGTGATTGCTGATGAGACTAGGAGAGGAATTGCCAAATCTGCTTATGGAGTTCCAGTTTGGGCAATTCAAAGGACAGTAACAATATTCAGTAATAAATTGTGTGAAGAAGATATTGGCTACATAATCTTTTATCATGGTTTTATTTAGGCTTATATCATTAGACATATCCACCCAAACCCTAAGACCACTGAGAATGGGCCTTTAATAAGGAAGACTATTATCATGTTTTAATAATTTTGTTGTTTTATAAATGTTTTTATTCCCTCTAGCTATTAACAAACTTACTCTGAGATAGAATGGCTTTACTTAAAATAAACCTTATTGCCAAAATACATCAAACAATGTTGTAGCCAACTTCATATTTCATTATTAAAAAATCTCCTGATATTTTTTGGACTGTTCCTTATAGTATATTTCTTAACTATTCTTGGCAAGTTGCCAGAAGCATAAGGGATGGTCTTTGTTTTATAAACACTTAATGAAATATACAAAAGTTCAGAAATATTAAGTATACTTAGTAAATTATCAATTTTGTGGAAAGAAAAGCCCACCACTCAATATAAAAATGAAAGGCTGAATGTGTTACATATTTCAGTAAGGAGAAGGTATGTATGCTAGTAGCCTAGTCAGTCTCTGCAAAGTAGAGATCTAAGCTAATAATGATTTGGGCAAGTCAGGTGTTCAGAGATAGGTTCATTTGCAGAAAAGAGTGTAGTTTGATGTAGCTGTGAGATTGTTGATTGTTTCGCTTGATCTAATTTTTGTGTAATTGTGAGACTGTTGATTATTTAGTTTGGCTTTTAGAGTGTTTTTGGCACCTGGATCTCACTGTTTGAACAGATGAGTTGTCAATTCTCAATTAAACAAAACAGATAATTTCATTACTTGTTATCATAGTTAAGCACAATCCATCTTTTCTTGAGAGTGTGAAAACTTTGAAATATTAATTATGAAACACATTGACATATAAAGACTATATTACAAAATGTAGAACCCTGCTGATATCCTACAAGCCATCTTTGTGCTCCTGAAATCACTCATATCTCCCATCCCTCCTTTCCAAAAAGACCCGAATATCCTGACATGAAATTTAACAGCTAAATTATAGTAATATCAGCATTTAAACTATATGTAAATAAGTCATTCAATACATAGATTTTATATCTAATTTCTGTTTGCAACATGATGTCTCAAAGTTCATCCATGTTGTCCCATGTATCAGGACTTCATTGCTTTTTGCTTTTGAATAATATTCCATTGTATGTATATACCATGTTTTAAATCCATTCATAATCTCTACTCAACCTGTTTAAGTCCCTGCTTTCTAATCTTTTAGGTTTATACCTAGAAGTGGGATTGCCAGGCCATATAATAATTCTATACCTAAATTTCCAAGGGACTGCCAAACTGTATTCAATAGTTGCTGCACCATTTTGCATTCCCACCAAAAACGAATGAGTGTTCTTATTTCTCCACATCCTCTCCAACACTTCTAATTTTCTGCTTTTATAATAGTAGCCATCCTAGTAGGTGTGAAATGCTATCTCATTTACTGAATATCTTCACATCTGCACACTGCTCCATCCCACTCTCTCTTGTCTTTTTCTATCAATCTGACACTCCCTTTAGCAATTCATGTAGGGCAGATCTTTTGGAGACAAACTCTTGGTTTCTGTTTATCTGTGACGGTTTTAAACTTTTTCTCATTTTTGAAGGACAGTTTTAGCAGATAAAGAATTTTTTGGCTGATAGTTTTTCTTTTTCAGTACCTTAAATAAATCACCACTGCATTCTTGCCTTCATGGTTTCTGATGAGAAATCATCTTATTGAGGATCTCTTGCATGCAATGAATCTCTTTTCCCTTGCTGCTTTCAGAATTCACTATCTTTAGCATTTGTCATTCTGATCAGTACTGTCTCCGAGTAGGTCTATTAGGTTTATCTTGTTTGTAGTATGCTGTGCTTTTTGGACATACACATTTATGTCTTTCATAAGAATTGGGAAATTTTCAGCCATTATTTCCTCAAATATTCTTTCTGCCCCTTTTCCCTTCCCTTCTTCTGGGACTCCTATGATGTGTTTTCAAGTTCCTTAGATGCTGCCCAATTTTTATTATTCTTTTCTCTATCTGTTCTTCTGATCATATGATTTTGATTGTCCTGTCTTTAGTTTGCTGATTCTTTCTTCTTCCTGTTCAAATTTGCTATTGTGTGCCTCTAGTATATTTTAATCTCTTTAATTGTGCCTTTCATCCTTCTAATTTCTATTTTACTTCTTTTTAAACTTTCTGATGATTCTTTTTCATCACACTTTGTCTTCTTAGAATCCTTTAGCTCTATATCCACCATTAGTTTATTTCTATCAGTATTTTCTATCATCTCCTTGAATTGATTTAGGAAATGTGTTTGAACTTCTTTGATTAGTTGTTCCAAAGGCTACATATCCTGTGAATTTTTACTTAGATCTCTTGACTTAGCCATAACTTCTGGTTTGTTAAAAGGGCTTGTAATTTTTTTGCTGATGTCTGGGCATCTAATTATTTTCATGTGCTAATGCTTAAAGTAAGATTTTCCCTCTTGCCTATGGTTTATAGTTGTCTGCCTTTGTGTTAGGGCTTTTCTTTGGTCCAACTGATGCTGGAACTTTAGAGTTGCCCGTGTTTGTTCATATTTTCCCAGGTCTTCTGCACCTGATTATTACCCTGAACATGTGGTATACCTTTTAAGATTTGCCTTTTTTATGTGCAATTGTTTAACCTCCAGGAAAAGGCTTCTCTTCCTCTGGTCCTTCTCTGGAAATCCTGAACTGTTCTGTCTGTTTTGTGCAGAATTTTCCAGCTACTGTGATGTGTTTAACTTCTCTCCCTCACTTAGTGCCCCTTTATCATTGCACTTTTAAGTTTTAGGACATGTTCTACCCTATAGCTGTTCAAAACCGCCTGTTTTTTCATTTAGGTGATCCAGCAATCAGAGATTGCATTGAGTGTGTCCACCTCTTGCCAAGAGTTTTGTCAAGTTTTATTATTTCCTAGGGACTCTTTTGTATGTACTCACTTGCAAGCCACTCATGTTCTGCCCTGGGTCTCTGTGGACTTGGGTCTTTGTGTCTGGATATGTGTGTGATGTCCTAACTTACTTCCTTCTGTGAGGGACTCTACGGTCTGTATCCTTTGCAGGAGATCCCAGGGCTGTGCTGCTCCTGTGTGATATCTAAGCTGCACAGAACAAAATGAGGTGGAGGAGCTTGGAATACTAGGTCTGGCTCACAGATTTCATACATATTTCATTTTGGCTTTTTTTTTTTTTTTTTCTGTTTTACCCCTGTTCCTCGATTCAGCATCTGTGGAGCCTGTCTCCACTCTCTAGCATCCTTCAGAGTTCCAAACATGTGGGATTTTTCCTTTTATTAGCTGTTTCTGAGGAGAGACTTTCCAGGGGATGTCTTAGGTTGCTATGTTGATGTTGTCATTCCCCAATGGGGTCTTTTGATTAATAGAAGCCTTTATGTTTAATCCTTTTTTGTTCCAGTTTAAAATGTATTGTCACACCCTAACACCTTGAATATACTTTCTTAACTTCTCAAGGCATTATTATTATACTATTCATGTTTTATTCTAATAGCCACCTGGCGTTTAATTTTTGTATAGTTTGAGATGTGGTAAGTTTCTTTTTTCTTTAATCTTTATCTTATTTTTTTCTTAAAAATTCAGACACAGCACCATATATTGGAAAGTCTTTCTCTTCCCTTGAACTTTAGTGTCCCCCTTGTGAAAAACAAGTATCTATGTAGAGATGGGTAGTTTGTATTCCAATTGCCTATATTTTGTGTGAGTGTGTGCGTATATATATATATATATAACACAATTCCTTTACTTTTTTAACAAAGCGATTTTATTAATATATATTTGTAAAGCATAAATCCACCCAAAGTGTACGATCGATGGTATTCAGTGTAATAACATAATTGTGCATTCATCACTTCAGTCATTCTTAGAGCACTTTCATTATTCCAATAATAATAACAGTGAACAAACAAACAAAACTTACCAATTCTCAATCTCTTTGCTTCCCTGATGTATATAGCTGCTATTGTGTTTCCTTCTCTCTAGTATATTGGTATTTTATATTTTGTAAAAACAGTTTTTTATATGCAATATCATCCATATTCGCGTATTACATGAGGTTTTACTTATAAAGTCCTATGTTACAGTTTTTAGTTTGCCGCCTAGTAACATACACAACCTGAGACTGTCCTTTTCAACCACTGTCCTACCCATATATTAGCTTTCCTAGTTACAAATACCCTGATATGTTGTCACCATTTCTATTCATTTCCAAAGATTTACAAACAGACTTTTAACCAATTCTGCACAGATTAACCCACATCTTTTCATTTTCTACACGCCAACTATTTTCTGGTGATCTATATTCTAATTATTAACTCCATGAGTTTGCACAATACATTTAGTTCATAATAGCGCAATCATACAGTATTTGTCTTTTTGTTTCTGGCTTGCTTCACTCAATATAACATCCTCCAGGGTCATTCACGTCGTCATATGCTTCACGACTTCATTTCTTCTTACCACTGCATAATATTCTATTGTATGTATACACCACAATTTGTTTATCCATTCATCAGGTGATGGACACATGGGTTGTTTCCAACTTTTGGCAATCATGAATAATGCCACTATAAGCATCAGTGTGCAGATGTCTGTTTGTTTCTCAGTTCTTCTGGGTATATACCTGGTAATGGGTCCCATGGAGAGTCTATATTCAACTTTCTTAGGAACTTCCAAACAGTCCTCCACAGTAGCTATACCATTGTGCATTCCCACCAGCAGTGAATAAGCGTTCCTATCTGTCCATATCCTCTCCAACACTTACAGTTTTCTGACTTTTTAATAGTGTTGTGCCCATTTTTAACTCAGGTAGTTGGTAGTTTGTCTTTTCATTGCTCAGTTGAATGATCTCTTTGTGTATCATGGATATGAAGCCCTTATCAGGTATGTGATCGCCAAATATTTTCTCCTCTTGAGTTGGCTGCCTTTTCACCCTTTTGACAAAGTCCTTTGAGATGCAAAAGTGTTTAATTTTGAGGAGGTTCCATTTATCTATTTTTTCTTTTGTTACTCATGCTTTGGGTGTAAGATTTAAGAAACTACCACCTATTACAAGATCTTGAAGATGTTTTCCTACATTTTCTTCTAGGAGTTTTATAGTTGTCACTTTTATATTTAGGTCCTTAATCCATTTTGAATTAATTTTTGTATAAGGTGTGAAATGGGGGTCCCTTTTCTTTCTTTTGAATATGCATATCCAGTTCTCTGGCCCAGCTGGCAGTGCTTGACTGCCTTGTCAAAAATCCATTGACAGTAGATGTGAGGGTCTATTTCTGAGTTCTCAATTCAGTTCCATGGGTCAATGTGTCTGTCTTTATGCCAGTACCATGTTTTTATGACTGTAACTAAGTAATAATCTTTAATGTCCAGAATTGAGAGTCTTCCTTCATTCTTCTACTTTAAGATCTTTTTTTTTTGGCTATTCAAGGCCTTTTACCTTTCCAAATAAATGTGATATTGGTTTTTCTATTTCTAAAAAAAAAAAAAAAAAAAAAAAGAAAAGCCTGTTGAGAATTAGTTTTGGTAGACTTGACATCTTAATGCTATTTAGTATTCCATTCAATGAATATGGAGTGTCCTTCCATTTATTTAAGTCTTTTTTTTTTTTAACAATGTTTTGTAGATTTCTGTATACAGGTCCTTCATGCCCTTGGGTAAGTTTATTCCTAAATATCTGATTGTTTTAACTGCTCTTTTATATGAAATTTTTTCTGATTTCCTCAGATTTCACATTAGTAGTGTATAGAAACGCTATTGATTTTTGCATATTAATCTTGTATTCTGCCACTTTGCTGAATTCATCTATTAGTTGTAGTAACTTTGTTGTGACTTTTTCAGGAGATTCCAGATATAGGATCATACAATCAGTGAAGAGTCAAAGTTTTGCTACTTCTTTTCCTATTTGGGTGCCTTTTATTTCTTTATCTAGCCTAATTGTTCTAACTAGAACCTCTAACACAATATTGCATATCAGTAGTCCTGGTGGGCATCCTTGTATTACTCCTGATCTCAGCAGGAAAGCTTTCAGTCTTTCACCACTGAGTACTCTAAGCTCTTCATATATGCACTTTACCCAATTGAGAAAGCTTCCTTCTATTCCTATCTGTTGAAGTGCTTTTTTTTAAAATCAAGAAAGGGTGCTATATTTTGTCAAATGCCTATTCTGCATCATTTAAGGGGATCATGTGATTTTTCTTCTTTAGTTTATCAATGTGGAATATTACACTAATTGATTTCCTTTTGTTGAACCACACTTGCATACCTGGGATAAAACCCACTTGATCATGTTGTATAATTCTTTGAATGTGCTTTTGGATTCAGTTTGCAAGTATTTTGTTGAATATTTTCACATCTATGTACAATAGAGAAATTGGTCTGTAATTTTCTTTCTTTTATTTTGTAGTATCTTTATCTGGTTTCAGTATTAGGGTGATGTCTGCTTCATAGAATGAGTTTGGTTGCATTCTTTCTTGTTCAATTTTCTGGAATAACTTGAGCAAGATTGGTATTAGATGGACTTTGAATGATTGGTAAAATTCACCTGTGAAGCCATCTTGGCTTTTCATCTTTGGGAGGTTTTTGATTACTGTTCGAATTTCTTCACTTGTGATTGGTTTACTGAGGCCTTCTACTTATTCTAGAGTCAGTGTAGGTGGCTCCCGTGTTTCTAGGAATTTGTCCACTTCCTCCAAATTGTCTAGATTTTTGGCACATGGTTGTGCATAGTATACACTTATGATCTCTCTTATTTCTGCTTTGTCAGTGGTAATGTGGTAATTTTGGTTTTGTTGATCCTCTTTATTGCTTTTTTTGTTCTTGATTTCATTTATTTCTGCTCTGATCTTTACTATTTCTTTCCTTAAGCTTGGTTTGGGATTAGTTTGCTGTTCTTTTTCTAGTTCCTCCAAATGTGCAATTAGATCTTCAATTTTAGCTCTTTCTTCTTTTTTAATGTAAGCATTGAGGGCCATAAATTTCCCTCTCAGCACTGCCTTTCCACAGGTTTTGGTATGCTGTATTCTTTTTTGTTGTTGTTACATATCCTCCCCTTTCTGCTTGCTCTTACTGTGTTCATTTTTTGTGTTCTTCTGTGTCTGCTTGTCTCCCCCCATTGTGGCGACACTCCGAGTCAGCTCACTGCACAGGCGGCTCTGCTCCATTCATGGGTGGCTTTTTTGCTTCCATTCACGGGTGGCTTTTTGCTTCTGTTTGCAGGCAGCTTGCCCTGCCAGTGGCAGCTTTGCCCTGCCCACGGTGGCTCTGTCCCGCCCATGGTGGCTTGCCGTTCTCAAGGCGGTCTGCCCACCCAGAGAGGTCCCCGGGAACCGAACCCAGGGCCTCCCATGTGGTGAACCAGCACCCTATCCACTGGGCTATGGGCCAGCCCCCGATATGTTGTATTCTTATTTTCATTCATCTCAAGTTATTTGCTGAATTCTCTTCCAATTTCTTCCCTGTCCCACTGATTATTTGAGTGTATTATTTAATCTCCACGTATTTACAAATTTTCCCTTTTTCCCATCCATTAGTGATTTCTAGCTTCATTCTGTTATGATCAGAAAAAGTGCTTTATATAATTTCAAT
Organism: Chaetophractus vellerosus; assembly: GCA_004027955.1. Taxonomy (NCBI): domain Eukaryota; kingdom Metazoa; phylum Chordata; class Mammalia; order Cingulata; family Chlamyphoridae; genus Chaetophractus; species Chaetophractus vellerosus. The sequence goes on along the minus strand of PVKH010011112.1, from coordinate 9,335 downwards.
CTTTTTAAATTTATTGAGATTTGTCTTGTGACCCAACATATGGTTTATTTTGGAGAAAGATTCATGGGCACTTGAAAAAAAATGTATATCCTGTTGTTTTGGGTGCAGTTCTCTATAGAGGTCTGTTAGGTCTAGATCATTTATCACATTATTCAAGTTATCTGTTTCTTTATCATCCTCTGCCCAGATGTTCTATCCACTACTGAGTGTGGTGTATTGAAGTCTCCAACTGTTATTGTAGAGACATCTATTTCTCCCTTGAGTTTTGCCAGTGTGTGCCTCATGTATCTTTGGGCACTCAAGTTAGGTGCATAAATATTTCATATAGTTAGCTTTTCTTGGTAAATTGCCCCTTTCATTAATATATTAACCTTCTTCATCCCTTATAACAGTTTTGCATGTGAAATACATTTTTTCTGATATTTATATCACTATTCCAGCTCTTTTTTTTTAGTTACTATTTGCATGGAATATCTTTTTCCAGACTTTCACTTTTAAGCTGGTTGTGTCCTTATATCTGAGGCAGGTCTCTTGTAGACAACATAGAGATAGCTTTTATTTTTTTAAATCCATTCTATCAGTCTATGTCTTTTGATTGGGGAGATCAAGCAATCAACTTTCAATGTTATTACTGTAAAGCCATTACTTCAAACATCTTGTCCTTCGGCTCTCTGTTGTTATATTGTTCTATTGTCTGTCTTCTTACCTTTTAGTTTACCTTTCTTAATAATCTTCATTTCTACACTCTTCTTTAAATCTTGTTTTTTTCCCCTTCAGGACCCAGAACTTGTAATTCTTGTAGTTCTGTTCTTTTGGTAAGATATTCTACCAGTTTTTCTTTTTTGTATGTGATGACTTTAAATTCACCCTCATTTCTGAAGGGCATTTTTGCCAGATACAGAATTCTTGGCTGACAGTTTTTCTCTTTCAGTGCCTTAAATACATCATACCACTTTCTTCTCGCCTCAATGGTTTCTGATGAGTGATTGGCACTTTACTCTCAAGTCTTCCTTTATGTGATGTTTTGCTTTTCTCTTGCTGCTTTCAGAATCCTCTCCTTATCTCTGATATTTGTCATTCTGAATAGTAGGCTTCTTGGGTTTGGTTGCTATATTTGGATTTATTCTGTTTGTGGTGTGTTGTCCTTCTTGGATATTGATATTTTTGTCTTTTATAAGATTTGGGAAGTTTTTAGTCATTATTTCCTCAAATATTCTTTCTGCCCTTTTTCAATTCTCTTCTCCCTCTGGAATACCAATAATGGGAATGTTTGTGTGTTTCATGTTGTCATTTAATTCCCTGAGACTCTATTATATTGTTTCCATTCTCTTCTCTTTCTGTTCTCTTGTCTTTTCCAGTGCAGATGTTCTGTCTTCAAAATCACTAATTTTGTTTTCAAGCAATTCAAATATGCTCTTATGTGCCTCTAATGTATTTTTAATCCCAGCCAGCATTATCTTTCATTCCCATAAGTTCTATTACTTTTCTTTTCAGGCTTTCAAATTGTTCTTTAAGTTTGCCTAATATCCTTTATCTCTTTAGTCATATTTCCTCTCAATTCTATGAATTGATTTAGGATATTTGTGTGATTATCACTGATTAATTTTCTTAAATCTTGTATCTCTTCAAGACATTTGGTTTCTTCCTTTGGCTGGGCCATCACTCCCTGTTCCTTAGTATGGCTTGCAATTTTTTGCTGATGTCTAGGCATCTGAATATGTTGGTGAATTCACTCTAATGGCTAATTTCTCTCTCTTGCACATTTTTTCCCCACAACTCTTCTTTGATATTTGGTTCAACTTATTCTAAGTCTTTAAAATTGCCTAGCTTAAGTTATCAAAATCAGGCCAAGGATTGACTAATAGAATGCAGACTTTCTCCCAGGGTTTATGATACAGAGAAAATAAAAAGCAGTTTCTGTCCATGCAATTTCCAGGCTGGCCAACGCATGACACTCATCTGCACACTTTTCCACATAGTGTTTCAGTCTCTGCTTACCTGTGTTCCTGTGTTGAATCCCCAGAGCAGAGATTCAAAGTGGACTCTGCTGACCAAATTCACTGAAGAAAAGCCCCCTGACTCCCCCTCCCTTTTCCTTTGAAACAGCCAAGTGGGAGGAAAATGTCTGTTTCCTCTCAGTCAGCTGCAGTAAGGCAAGGGTTTTATCCCAGCTTACTATCTTGGGGGTCAGGGAGGGGCAGCCTTCCTGGGCACCACTCTGGCTTGGTAACTCATTTTTGTTGTTTCAGGTTCTTTGTCTCTCTGTCCCTCCCCCTCCTGGGAGTTGTGTAGCACTGTCCGGGTCTGCTGACCCCCAAAACAGATCTCTCAGACAGCTTTTGCCTCTTTCTTCTTTGTTTATGTGAGAGCTTGTCCCCACTGGTTAGTCTGACACCATCTTTCCACAATCCTCAATTCTTTCACTTTTATAGTAACTTTTAATTACTGGCAGATTATTGTAATGCACTTTGTTCTTCAAATTTTACTGGTAATTTTTGGTGCTTTGAATTTCCACATATAATTTTAAATCACCTGTTAAATTTCCATCAACAAGTACTATTTTGAATGAATTTATTTTTACAGTTAATTTGGGAAAGAATTAAAAAGCAGAATTTTACAATCAATGTGCATGGTACATCACTTCATTTATATGTTTTCTTAGTTTCTGTTCAGTAGATTTTTTTGCAGTGTTGCATATGTTTTACTTATAACTTGGAAATTTATTTGTAGATTATTATAAATTTTGCCATTTAAAATTTAATATGCCTTTTATAAGTTGTTTTGTAAGATTTATAAATTCAAACTTCCTGCTAGCTTCAATTATTATTTTTAATTATTTATCGATGTACCATGATTATGTTGTCTGCAATATTTCAACCTACCAAAAATTAATATCTTAGAAGAATAGAAATAAACAGCTTATTTATTTTCTGTTTTTTTTTTTTGGTACTGGATAATAATTCCATAGCAATATTGAAGAAAATGCTAACTACCATCCTTGTCTTTTTTCAATTACTTGGCTAAGGTTTTGAAAACATTTCCATTTAATATACTGTATAATGTTATGTTTTATTGTTATGGTCACCCTTAATCAGATAAAGGAAGTTACCATGCATTCCATGATTTTTTATATATATTTTTTGGTATTATAAATAGATGTTAAATTCTAAAATTGTTTTTTCTGGAACTGAGAATATCATTTGATATAATATTTTGTTTTATTGATGTTATAAAATAGATTGATTTATGAACATTACTTCAGAATATATAATTAGTTGTGATATAGAACTCTTTTTGTTAATTTCCTTCTGAATTCTGTTTTCATTCAGAGGTCACTTTCGGTTTTGTGATTTGTTATTTTCAACAACTTCAGAACATTTTCAGCTATCATCCCCCAAGATAACAATACAGCCTCATTCTCTTGCTTACAATCCAGTACTCTGATTACATTATTTTAGAACTTTTCACAATAACTCATATATCTCTTATCTTCTTACCTCTTTTTGTGTCTCCATACTTTTTTGACGAACATTTTTCTGACACAACTACTGATTTTCCTTTAAGATGGGTCAACTTTTCAATTAAACACATCTATTGATTTTTAGACTTTGCTAGTTTATTTTTTAGTTCCAGATCCCAATTGTTCAAATTTAATTAGTTTACTATATATTTCCATGTATTTTTTTCATTTCATTAATTTATATATATTATAAATTGTCTTTACATACCTTTTAATTTATAATTATTTCTTTTTTATAGCTTAATTATGAAAATTTAATTACTGTTTGGATGCCCTGTAAAGCTGTTAATATTGTCTGTTTTTCACTTTGATTTTTAGTTATATTTTTCCTCATTGTTTGTCTCTATATATGCACTCACATACTAGACATTATATGTTAAAACTTATAAATATATACTTAGGTTGAAGACAAAACTCACCTCCAATGGCCAACTTATGCTTTACTCAAGCAGCTGGCCTTTATGAATCACATGAATCAATCAAGAACTTACGTGATTTAAAATTGAGTTTTTGCTCCTATGAGGGTTCTTGCTTTATTCAGTCCTATTTATTCATCATACTAGAAAATACATGAAAGTTAATAATTTTAGTTCATTCCCATCTATCATTTAAACAATTTCCCATGTCTTTCTTTGAAAAAAGTATATTATCTATCTGTTACCCCTTTTCCATGCATTTTATGATGTATTTTTCATAGTAATTTGCTTTTACAACAGAAATATAGTCTATTTATAAATTATGGCTGTTTTTATTGGCTAGTAAAAAATTGCTGCAACTACACTGGAATGCTTTTCTTTTTTATCATTGCATCATTTTTAGAAGAATTTGTCAAGCTTAAGTTTTATAAGTGTTTATGAGAGTGATATATCTGCATGTGTTTGTGTATATGCATATATATATGCATGCTTATATATATAATTTTTCCCTTTTGATTTTTTTGAAATAATATACTACACTTTTTTCTTGGATTTTTCTCATTATATTTGATAGTATATCAAATATATTATAACATAAAATACATACTTTTTTAGTGTTATTTATTAATATGTTGAGACTTCCAAACTAAAAATAATGCATTTATTTTAATTATTGTGTTTGCCTGAGAGTAATATTAACTAAGCCTAAACTAATATAAACTAAATGCAAAAATATGCAAGAGTAAACTTATTAAATGTTCCTTGATATTGTTGATTTATTTATTATCATTAAGTTTGTAAATTTTTAAAATCATCTTCCTGGACTTCAAGTTATTTGATTTTTGGGTGTATGTGTGTGTGTGTGTGTGTGTGTGTGCAAGTCTTTCAACTATATTTTTGGACACAGTTATTGCTATTTTTTCACAATTTATGGTTCAGTACATTGGGTGATATAATCTCCACAGTTCTATAAACTTGCTAAAATATAGAATACTTAAATTGTGGCTAATTCTCACCACCTTACTTTAAAAAGTAGCCTTTACAACTCTCACAGATTTATGAGGAGGCAGAGCTGTGGGTACCGTGTCAATGTGATTCTTACTGATTGTCATCATCATAGACATTTTGCAAATTAGATATTTCAGAGATATTTTGAAGATTACATAATTTTGAAGTAACAAAACCTCACCAATCTTAACTATAGAGCTTATATCTTTTCATGTCATAACTTTTAGTAGTTTATAATTTAATAATTTATTGACAAAATATGGTATAATAAATATTTATTAAATTTTCTCAGGAAATGAAGTGGCCTTTCCTTTTTTACTCTCCTTCCTTGATATTTATATATTGGCAGATAATCTTGCTTGGCACATGGCCACATGCTAGTAGTCTTATCCTTAAAGTTCAGCAGAGGCCTAGGAAATGTAGAATGAGTTTTTGTAGCACTGAAATTAAAATATCATAGCAGAACATGAAATTGCTGATAAGAAAAACAAAAACATTAAAATAGTTACTATATGCAGAATAATGGAGATATTAGGAATAGCAGATTTAAATTGGAGGAGGAAAGAACCATGAGGCTCTGATGCTTCCTGGCAGTAAATGAACTGTTTAACAAATTTTATGGTGAAAATAAAATATTACATAAATGTTATTAATATATATTTACAGAATATATGTTATACTTAATTTTCATTTATATATATGAGGGAAAAACTGAAGGACTATTTTCAGGGTTTTTCAATTCTTATTGTATATAAGAGTCATCTCAAGAAGTAATTAAAGACTCCATATTTGGGCCAATGTCAGATGTGTACAGTAAGAACATTGAGAATAGTACCAGGGAAGTATTGGTACTTTTAATAATATCCTTATGTAATTCCCATTTTATGGCCAGTTAACCATCCACACACTAGTATTTGGGGATCAATAGGCTAAATATTTACCATGGGTCAAATCAGGGAAAATATTAAATTTTCACATATAATGGTAAGAATGGAAAAATTATTTCTAAGGCATGTTTTAAGGAAGACTCTACAGTATTCAAATATACAGAATGTATTTGGAAGTATGCGATAAATCCAAAAGGGTACATAAAATATACCATATTTCTCTTTGGCACAGGAGTAAGTGGTAGATAGGTAAAGAAATATTAAAAATATATTTCTTCTGAAATGTCAACAGTCTCGTGGATACCTGAAATAATATCACAAGACTGGTAGAAGATAAAAGTAAATGTAATTGGCACTTTCCTATGGATATACATAAATCTGTTCACCAATCTATGGCACCCTAACAAACTAGAGTTTGACATCCCCCAATGAATTTCTTATAATTAATCCAGTCTTGCCTTTATCAGTTCTCTTGTTTCCACATATCATCTTTTATGTACAATTATAAGATTTTCAACAACACACAGAAAAGGAAGGCTAAAAACTTCATATTCCTCACCATATCAAATATCCACATATAATGTTTTAGAAAACTAAAAGAAGCAAGAAATCATTACCTTGAAGTGTCAAGTACCCGAGGCATGTATGTATGTGTGGGTGTTTACGGATATGGATGTGTGTGTGTGCATATGTATATATTCTGTGCAAAATAAATTCAATAGACTTAGAATGACTTTGGCTGATGTAGAGAAATGCTGCAGATATTTATCTTGACGATATTAATCATTGATGCTGCCAAACTTACATAGACTGACTTATGTCATAAATATCCATGCAAGCTTGCATGTCTTTCCATACTGTGTTACAAAAATCTCCGGGAGATGAATGCTGACATAACTGTGATAAATCACTTAGCTACATTGCAAAGAGGAATAGGCAGTAATATAAATAGCCTTTACAAATAGAGCGTAACCTCAGGGCTTTTCCCTAAACAAATAAGATTTAAGTATATAGTTTTGCAACATAAAATCTTGATTTTTCATTCAAAATCATATTTTCAGGTTTCCTCCATTAAGCAGACCCTGTGCAAGCAAAAGAAATTAGTCTCTCATATTAGTTGGAACATTTTGCCTAAGATGCTGCTCCAAGCTAGTATCTAGTTATTGTAGCAACCTCATGTCAATGCTGTAACAATTTATAATGAGAGTCAAATCTATCTCGGCATTATAGACTTTATTAATAACTGTTTAAGGCTTAAAATTGAGAACTTGAACCAATTATTGTAACACAGCTTGAAAGAAAAACATACTTGGTATAGCTAAATTCAGAGTAAGTATTTTATTTATACCCTTATATTACATATCATAACTCTTTGTGGCAAATAATTATACTGTAGCCAGAAGCAGTACACTCAGGATTCAATTATTATTGGGGTACAGGAAGGGGTCTGCAACAGTAGCAAAAAGAAAGGCAGAGCTATTTTCATAAATATATTAGGTATATTTATTATATTCCCCTTTGGAACACTGAAAATTGTAACACATCTTTGAAAATAAAACCTGAGGTTACAGCTGAGAAATGCTTGGTTCTTTTTGGAAAAATGTGAACTTCAGATACATAAAATTCCCACAAGGAAGTTAGAAAATACAATTTTGATGGTTTTCAAGGGAAACAAGTGTTTACATGACTGAAATATGAAGAAATGAAATACCGTAAAAGATGGAAATTGAAAATATGCTGAATGTTTCTCTTTCTGGCAAACTATAGAAAAGACATACAAATATGCACATGTAATTACACATGTGATCACAAAAAGTATACAGAGATGAGAAAAATTACAAAACAGAAATCTTCCTTAAAATGTAAGCACACCAAAATGCACAATAGTGCACAGGGATTACACTTCATCCATCCATAGGAAAGCCAAGGAACATAGCTGGTCTATAAAGGCACAAATCTTGAAACCAGGTTCTTATTGCTTGACTATATCTATAGTGTAAACACTAGGGCGATAAGGCTGGAATTTAGAACATCTCTGCCTAGATACAAGTGTTTGACCACAGCCTGTAAGGTGGGTAAATACCATCTCATGGGGCGCTATAGCCTAAAACAATGAACAAAGCTTTGTCAGGAGAAGTTTCCTCCACAGGAACAAACTCATGGCAAGATGGAAGACCTGGTTGTTTGCAAGATCAAGCAAAAGAAACTTTCTACATAAGATGTCTTTAAAATCAAGCATTAGAAAGCACCTGAGGAAAGTTAACATGTTTCAAGAGAAAATAAAGCACTCAGCAATCAAGAACCTCGGGTACAGGGATAATGGATATATATCTCCTGTATAGAGTTAGTAAGGAAAAATATGAAAATACTATAACATAAGCAATTTTATTATCTACAAATAAATAAGAATATGGATAGTGACAATGAAAGAGGAGGTATTTTAGATAAAAGGACAGAGAACCATGTCAATAACTAATATGAAATTTTGAATATAAAAGTTTCATTTATTGAAAATAATGACAGAATAGAGACAGATAAAGAGTAAATTGGTGAATTAAGAAGATTAAAGAAATATCACAGGCATAACATTAATATATAAAGGGATTGGAAATTAAAACTTTTGAAATTTAGGTGCAGAAAATTTTCCAGTTTAAGAAGATACCATGAAGGAGAGAAGAGAAGAAATAATTAAGAGGCAACACAGGAAGAACGAATTGTTGAAAATTTCCCAGTAATGAATAAGATGTGAGCTCTCAAGTTGAAAAGATTTTTAAAAATGTACACATTTAAAGCACTTGGGAGTAACATAAAACTCTTGAACATCACAAATAGATTTGGCAAATGAAGGAATAAAGGATTCAATTTTTATAGAGGAAAATCAGATATTTTCATTTCTTTCCTGAGAAGAAAATTTTCCTTGCTATATATTTATGTGTGTCTTGCATATATATTCATGGATCTATATACATCTATAACAATTTTATAGTATACATATATAGTACATGGGAAAGGATGAGTAAAAGCAGTTATTCTAAAATTTAAAAATTGAATTTATTATATGATTTTTGCCTTTTAGAATAATATATTGGTCTTAGTGCAGGTACTTTACTATAGCCAGATTCTTTTTCATAGTTTAACAATTAGATTTGATGAGCTAGACATGGACAACCCTCTGAAAAATTGTCTTTGCTGAATGATTTTCAGGGTCTTTTCTTTCATATTTTTATTCTTCCCCTTCACATTACTTTAAAATATAACTTATTTATTGTTCATTTTAGGATAACTGAAATTCTGCTGGACACTTAACAAATGTCTATACAATAGTATATACTTATTATTTTCTATCATAAGCTTACTTCCAATTAAAACACATTAAACACATGAATATTTTGACAAAGAAATACAAGAAGTTAGATAATCCTTCCTAAAATAAAATTAATAAAATTAGAAATACCATCTTTATTTATTTAATTGCTTTATTTATACATGCTTTTCAAAGTTTTT
>PVKH010011111.1:0-17910 GCA_004027955.1 Chaetophractus vellerosus | reverse complement strand
TCCATTTTGATAAGCTATTTCTACTGGACCAAAACAATCACCGGATGTTGCTTGTCAGCAACCTTGTAGGGCATGTTCCATTTTCTCAGAAAACTCCCAGAGGAGTTTTGTTTTTTTGTCTTCTGGAAAAGACCTTCTTGGAAAGGGGTTTTCTCCTGGCAAAACCCAATGCAGGTGGCCATTTTATTTTACTTAACAGTGCTTTCCTGTTGGTCACCAAAACACTCTGGTCACCACCATTGATTTCCTTCCTTCTCAGGCAGTCAGGTAGGCTCGGTCAGTAGTTTTGTTCTATTTTCCTTTTTCATTTTTCAATTTGTTTCCTTTCTTGATGGCAGCAAGGCTCACTAGGTGGCTGTTCAATTACATCTAAGGCCCTTGGCATGGGGTACTTACTCAGTTGAGTGGATTCCAGGTATGGCCCTCTCTCCAAGTCAGGGTGTCTATTATTTTTATTTTTATTTTTATTTTTAGTCTCAATCCACTGGAGACAGTCCCATTTCTATCTTATTTTCTTTTTGATTAGCTATCTTAATAGCAACCATCTGTCTTGAGAAATTTGAACAGAATCATGAAACATAGTTTGTACACCCAGAAATAAAACATATAGACTTCTAATAGCCCTTGAAAGCATAAAACCAATGCAAACAGGCTTGTCCCCATATTCCATTAAAGCAAGAACCAAAGTCAGGAAATAGGCCTGTCTATTGAAATGTTTGCACCTGACTGATATCGTGAAACACCTTAACTTGGTCCTTTAAAGTATTTAGGTTATCTATCACTCCACCAACTTATTAACACAGAAACAACATTGTTCGTGGGCAGTCAGGGTATCTAGGCCCTGTCTGTTTTGCAAGACCCCTGATACTAAGCTGACAACTTCAGCATGGATTCCTGAATAGCACTGAGGGTGGTGATAAAACTCTGTTTCATAACTTTAGATGTATTTATAATTCCTCACACCAGGTCATATGTTCCTAGGGAAGGTACAACGGTGCTCATAAAAGAGTGGAGTCATGTATTATGTTAGGGTTTTATCCCTCTTTTATCAATTTGAGGCCCGGTGTACAAAAGATCCTAAATTGGCATTCTAAAGGGCATTAAGGATAGGCAATATATGCAAGATCACAGGTTCCAGTCCAATTTACAGATAGGTAGCAAAACCATGCAGTTATCTGCAGTTTACAAAGGGAATGCAAAATAGCTCAGACAATAAAATGAACAGGAGCAGAATCTGATAACCCACAGGCGTGTGCCATAGTTTTCTTTAAAAAAATTTTTTTTCACTAGATTTACCCTCCCTTCTCAAAGATAACTGCAAAAAGATTATTTTTGGTCATAAAATGGGGCTGGTTTGTTTAGACTGGGCCTGATTATTTAAATAGCAAGAATGGTGGTTTACCAAATAGGCCTTTTTTTTTAAAAAAAAAAAAAAAGATTTGTTTATTTCTCTGTCATTCCACAACATGACATTCCAGTCAAAGCCTTGGTTATAAAACCAGTATCTCCAATTATGTCCTGTTCATAAGGAGAACATATTCTGATTGAACCTATGCAAATGAATGCTATGAAAATAAAAATATTCAAGAAGAGTCTCCAAATTCTGGAGGGATCAGGCAGGGAGGAAAAAGAGGAATATTTATAAATTATGGGTAGTTTAAGGGAAGAGTAAGGGGTTACTTGTATCTAGAAAATAGAAGATTAAAACTTCAACAATAATCAAAACAATACTATAATAATTCTATATCAATTAATTCAGTCCTAGGTAATTAATCCTTGTTCTGCTTGATCTTATGTTAATAATCTCATGAGCCCATCAGCTTCTTCATTAAAGAGCTTCTGGGGGAGCGGAGATAGCTCAAGTGATGAGCTCCCGCCTCCCACATGGGAAGTCCCAGGTTTAGTTCCCGGTGCCTCCTGAAAACAAAACAAAACAAAACAAAAAACACAAGCAAAACAAACAAAAAAACCAACTCAGAGAAGCTGATGTGGCTCATTGGTTGAGTGCCGGCTTCCCACATATGAGGTCCTGGGTTCAATCTCTGGCCCCTGGTACCTCAAAAAGAAAAGAGCTCTTGACTCAGTCCAATGGTATGGTATGAAAGTTATTTAAGCAATGTCATTGAAAGCCTTGCCCCAGAGAACCTAGCATAATTCTTTCTATGGGTCTCTAAGACAGTCCTTTTTGTTGCAGATGAAGCACCCTGACCCAGAGTCACCAGCAGTCACCTTCAGATCCCATCCTCGTTGTCAAAATGTGGTCGCAGTCCTGAGTTGTCCCAGAGCCATGGGTGTCTCCTCTGTGAAACAAACGGGTTGAAGATTTCTGTGCCCCACCTTGAACACTCTTCCTTTCTTTCAAAACCATACTCTATCCAGTTAAAAAATGGGCAAAGGACTTGAATAGGCATTTTTCCAAAGAAGATGTACAATTGGCCAATAATCATGTGAAAAGACGCTCAGCATCATTAACCATTAGGGAATGCAAATCAAAACCATAATGAGATACTTCTGTACACCCACTAGAATGCCTATTCATTGGGAAAAAAAAACAGAAAATTACAAGTGTTGACGAAGGGTATAGAGAAATAAGAACCCTCATGAATTATTGATGGGAATGTAAAGTGGTGCGGCCACTGTGGAAAACAGTTTGGCAGTTCTCAAAAAGTTAAACATAACAGTTAAAGCAAAAGCGGCAGCTTAAACAGCTTCGTTGGAGAAAACCTGAGAACTCATGAATTCTTTCAAAAGAAGGTATCGGAGGTGCCTAAGCTCCAAGCTTCTTGACATGAACATGGATGACAGCCCGGACAACACTCCAAGGATTGTTCTGCTGGGGTAAGCTGGAAGTGGAGAATTGCAACAGGAAGCACCATCCTTAGGGAAAAAATATTTGACTCTAGGATTGCTGTCCAAACTGTTACCAAGATATGTCAAAAAGCATCCCAGGAATGGAAAAGGAGAGACCTTCTTCTTGTTGATACCCCAGGGCTCTTTGACACCAAAGAGAACCTGAAAACCACCTTCATAGAAATCATCCAGTGCATCCTGTTCTCCTGCCCAGGACCTCATGCCATTGTCATGGTTCTGTACCTGGGCCAATGTACAGAGGAAGAACAGAAAACCATTGCATTGATAAAGGTTGTCTTTGGAGGGCCAGTCATGAAGCACATGATCTCATTCACTCGCAAAGAAGAGTTGAAGGACAGGAGCTTAAGTGACTTTATAAAAGATGCAGATGTGAGCCTAAGAAACATAATCAAGGAGTGTGATGACTTCAGCCGTGCCTTCAGCAAAAGAGCAGAAGACACGAGGAAGGAAGGTCTAGTGAAGGAGCTGGTGTAGCTGATAGAGAAAATGGTGCAGAACAACCATTTCTAATGCCCTATACAGGGAAACAGAGGAAAGGCTGAAGCAATAGGTAGAAGTCTTAAAGAAAATCTATACCGATCAATTAGAAAATGAAGCCAAACTGTTAGAAAAGGACTTAGCTCATAGATCACATTAAGGAAGAAAAAATAAAATTGATAAGGATGAAATATTATGAAAAAACTAGGAAGTAAAAGGGCAGAGGCCAAGAAAAGTATATTTAGAGATGTTTTAGATAGAATTATGAAGATGTTCCCAAAAGTATGGAATATGTTTGGGTGGTAATGTAACTCATTCTTTCTTCTTGATTTACTATGATTTCTTAATGTGGTAGATTGTATTTTCCACAATCTATCCCATTTATTCTTTTGACAACGTGATCTTGTCACTCTGCTCATTGAGTGGTGGTGTCTGTGTCCTCTCCCCTTGAAACTGGATGGAATTTTGGACTGCCTTGACAAATAGAGGATGGTTTAAATGACACCATGTGTGTTTCAAGGTTAGATCAGAAAAAACGTCACGCATTGCCACTGCCCTCTTGGGATGTTTGTCCTTGGAACTTAGCCGCCATGCTGTGAGGAATCAAAGTTGCCTACCGAGAGGCCCAGGTGAAGAGGAATGGAAGCCCCTGGCCCAGTGCCTGGCAGAACTGCCATCTAACAGCCAGCACCGATTTGCCAGCCATGTAATTGAGGCAACATGAAAGTGGATTCTTCAGCTGCCAGTTGAGCTGTCTCAGATGAAGTTGCATAGAATAAAGATGAGTCATCCTCACAGAGTCCTGCCCAAATTGCAGATTCATGAGAAAAATTAATGATTGCTGTTTTAAAGAGAAAAAAAAGGGGCCGGCCGTATAGCCCAGTGGATAGGGTGCCGGTATACCACATGGGAGGCCCCGGGTTCGGTTCCTGGGGACCTCTCCTACCGGGCAGACTGCCTTGAGAATGGCAAGCCGCCATGGGCGGGCAGAGCTACCATGGGCAGGACAAAAAAAAAAAAGCTGCCATGGACATGGACAGGGCAAAGCTGCCACGGTCAGGGCAGGTCGCCCGTGAACGGAGCACAGCCAGCCACCAGCGAACTGAAGTGGAGCAGGCCGTGAATGGAAGCAGAAGCCGCCCACAAGCAGGGCAAAGCCGCCTGCGCGGTGACCGGTCTTGGCGCGTCGCCGCAAGGGGGGGAGACAAAGCGGACAGAGAGGAACACAAGAATGGACACACAGCAAGGGCAAGCAGAAAGGCGGCGGCGGGGGAGAATGTAATAAATTTTAAAAACTTATAGTAAATAAATAAATAAATAAAGAGGAAAAAAAAATTAAACATAGAATTACGATATGACCCAGCAATCCCACTTCTAGGTATACCCCAAAGAACTGAAAGCAAGGACTCAGACAGATATTTGTACACCAATGTTCATAGCAGCATTATTCACAATCGCCAAATGGTGGAGACAACCCAAGTGCCCATCAACAAATGAATGGATAAACGAAATGTGGCATATACAGGCAATGGAATATTATTCATCCGTGAAAAGGAATGAAATTCTGATACATGCTACAACATGGATGAAAATGAAGGCCTTATTTTGAATGAAATAAGCTAGACACAAAGGTACAAATATTGCATGATCTTATTTACATGAAAAACTAGAAAATGCAAATTCACAGAGGCAGAAAGTAGATTGCAGATTACCAGGGACGGGGTGAAGGTGAGGGAAGAATTGGAAGTTAATGCTTAACGGGTACAGAGTTCCTGTATTGGGGTAATGGAAAAGTTTTGGTAATGGGTGGTGGTGATGGTACCATAGCATTGTGAATGTAATTAATAATGCTGCATTGTATACATGAATGTGGTTTAAATGGGAAATTTTACGTTGTATATATGCTAGTGCAATAAAAATTAAACCTAAAAAAAAAACAACAACAACAAAATGCATTTTACTTCCTACCTCATACCCTATTCAAAATCCATCTCACCGTCCACAAAATGACACCTTCACCTGGAATCACGTCCCTTCAAGCATGGCTTCAATGACCCTTCCAAGTTCCAGCCCTATTGTCCAGGCAACTTTCCCCCCATTTATGATTTTCTGCTGGGCTTTTACTCCTGCTCCTCTCTTCCAGGAGAGCTCATTTCTAATGCACTATGTCTATATAATCCAAAGTTTAGCTCAAAATTCATCTTCTCCTCAAAAATGTCCTGAATCGGATGTGAGGGCGATCTGGCTGCGACATCTGTCACCCCATTGATCGCCAGGGTTGATTCGGCTGATCTGGCTGGCTAGGCGGGTGTCCCCTTCCTCCCTCATCGCTCCATGTGCGTCCCTCCCGAAGCTGCGCGCTCGGTCGAAGAGGACAACCTTCCCCGCTAGAGGAGGACCGTTCTTCGGTCAAGGGTATACGAGTAGCTGAGCTCCCCTGCTAGAACCTCCAAACAAGCTCTCAAAATGTCCTGAATCCCCTGCAACTGGAAACAATCTCTTCCTTTCGCTAATCTGCTACAGCGCTTTGTCTGCACTCCTCTAGTGACAACAGCGTCACATTTTGCCATAGTTAATCATATGCAAATATTTCCTCCCTTTTAGGCTATAGGGTCTCTAAGAGAAGAAATTGCATCTGATTTTTTTCTGTTTTGATAACCTTAAAGTGCCTAGAAAAATGCCTTGTTCACAGAAGTCCTGATATAAATTTCTTGATCAAACAGCTGGATGGGTTGGTGGATGGATGGGAGGGAGATTATGGCATCAGACCCTGGATGGCCTTTTTCAGCCAGGCAGCCATAGCAGGAGAAAGGCTACCCGCTTCAGATGAGCGCGTTGTCATAATCATAGAAGAGGAAGAAATCGCTTGAACAAGTGAACCACGCACTGGGAGTAAGATCTGGCCATGCAAGTTCACCATTTTTCGTGTTTGCCAAGCTGCATCTGTAGGATGCTTTAGAATTTGAGTAACAGAAAACCCAATTCAACCTCAAACTAATTTCCATTGTAAAGAAATTTGTTGGCATGAATACAGGAAGTCAGGGGTAGGACTGGTGCCTGCAGCCTGATGAAAATTTCCATCTCTCTGCTGTGCTATCTCTAATGCTCACTTCATCCTAAGGTGAGTTCCCCTGATTATTGGATGACTTCTAGTAGTTACTGGACTAATTGCCTCCCTTTTCACCTTCAGCTAACTTCCCATGGCTCTTTCTTAAGGGTGAGGAAACATATTTTCCAGAAGCTCTTAGAAAACCCCTCTGTGACTCATTGGCCTAAATCAGCCGAGTCCTGCCTGCCCCAGGCCCATTCACTGGCAGTGGAGATGGGATGACATAACTGGATCGAACCACTCAGGGCCCACACTGGAGTAATGGTGGAATTGATGGATGATGGAGAGTCATTACAATACCCGTTACACAGAGGACTGTTTTATGGGGACCGCTTCAATTGAGAGTGGGCTTTTGTGACCTTGTCATTTCAAATAAGCAGTAAATAATGAAAAATATGTTATTAGAAAGATCTCACTGCCACAGATCTTACAATATATCTGCTGACCTAAGTGTCCTTCAGTGCTTCTTGCACAAATCCATTGGTTAAGTCCATAGGGTTTATTGAATACATGTTCTTTAGATAGTGTTATTTTAAACACAATGCAAAGTTAGAAAAAGTAAAGGAGACGATGCAGTGGCTTTTTAAAAAAAAACAATATAATGAACATTGAGGGAAGTGGCCCTGTTTTTGAGGGTAGCAATAATTCTATTCAATTACTTTCAAGAAAGTAGAAACTATTTGAGTTCCTCCCTCCTTTCTTTGTCCTTTTATTCAACTCTCCCTATTCTGCCACTATTTTTCTCCTTTCTTATTATTTGCTTATTTCAGGAAAGCAATGTAACAGAGATTAAGAGTATGGAATCTAGAGGCAAACTTCCAGAGTGGGAGTTATGGCTGTGAGCTCTAGCTGTGACTTGCTAGCCAATTACTTCATTTCTCTAAGTGTCTGTATTTCACTGGTAAATCATGACTAATAATTGTACCTACCTCATCACCTCTCTGATTTATGCAGCTCCAAATTTATTTGTTGAATGAATGAACCTAAGAATGCAACCACAAAGACCACAGGGTTGTTCTTCTGGAGTCAGGAAAAGGCAGCCCTGTAGGGAATTTATTCGTTCAGAAAGGGTGGATAAACAAACTTGTGTTGGTTTCAATTGATATTTTTGCAGATCCATCATTCTCATGCACGTGGGGGAAACGGAGGCAGCCAGCCTCATCTTCCATTTGAATGCTTTCTATGAGCAAGGCATTATGTATATTCATTCATTGAATACGTTAGTACATTATAGCTACCCACCCAGCCTGAAGCCTTTGGGCCTCCTTGAAGATAGGATAATATTCCATTGCAAATTTGTATGGCATCAACTGGGAAGAAATAGAGTTATAGAGAATTCTGTAGCTTTTCCTATAACCTCTCCTCTATTCCCTAGCCCTAATCTCTGGTCTTTATTCATACTCAGCACTGACTCTCTCACCACTGTCTTACTCATGCTGCTTCCCTTAACTCATATTCCTCCTCTGGTCCTATAGCAACCTCCATACATCCCTGGGGTTAATGAATTATAACCTTTTATCTGCCTCGGTTTTAATTCTGCTTGAGAGCAGGTCTGATCCCACACGAATTCTTTCTCCTGTTCACTAGCATTTTCTCCCTTCCTTTCATATGCAGGGCTGCTGAGAAACTCTATCTTAGATCTGTGATATGCATGGAAGATGATTGCTATAACATGGTCTCATTCGTGTCACTTTCCTTTAACAGCACTGGGTTGTAACCATGTTTACAGGTCACCTTGCTCGTTTGAGGGTGATGTAGGCACTTGAAGTCTTGTGCCCATAAATCAGGCAATTAAAATAACTTGGCCCTATAATTGGCCTAGGGCCCACATTCTCCCTTCTCTCTTTAGTCTCATTAAGGTAAGAAGGACCGTTATTACTTTTAATTGGTGCTCTCCTTAACAATTTCTCCTCTACATCCAGAGGTGAGAGATGTCTACATTTTATCAGAGAACAAAAAATTAAATTATAAATCCTGTACTAAAAGCTCTATACCATCAGCCTTTTTAATCTTCATAAAAGCCCTAGAGTTAGTTACTATTTTTACTCCCACTTGAGGAAATGGAGGCTTATACATTTACATTAACTCGTCCAAGCCCATGTAGCCAATAAGGGGATGGAGCTGGGAGTCAAATCCAGGTCTACCTAACTCCATCCCTTGGCACACTGTACTATACTGCCTTGTGAAATATGGGATACATTTTGAACATAAGCCAGTGGAGATGGAGTTGTGTGGATACCGAGGTTAACATACAAGCATTTCAGTGGCTTTCTTTGTCTGACATGATGGCTGCAGCTGTTTGGGGCATATTGTTCTAAGCCACACTCAGGCCCAAAGCCTTGTGGTCACCCAACAGTATATTGCACAGACATTGTTTCTTTTGAATACTATTTGTGCAGCTCTTTGCACAAATTCTATGAAATAAGGTCTATTTTATGCAGTTGAAAAAAATACTTGGACAGGTAAGTTACCCCTTGGAAATAACTCTCGATGTAGAAGAGAGATCCTCAATTTCTAATACAAAATTAGTAATCAGGGGGCCAGCCGTAGCCCAGTGGATAGGGTGCCAGTTCACCACATGGGAGGCCCCGGGTTTGGTTCCTGGGGACCTCTCCTGGTGGGCAAGCCACCGTGGGCGGGGCAGAGCCACCATGGGCAGGGCAAAAAGCCGCCACTGGCAGGGCAAAGCTGCCACGGGCAGGGCAAAGCCACCACGGGCAGGGCAAGCCACCCACGAATGGAAGCAAAAAGCCGCCCGTGAACGGAAGCAAAAAAGCCACCCGCGAACGGAGCAGAGCCGCCTGCGCAGTGAGCTGACTCGGCACGTCGCCGCAAAGGGGGGGAGACAGAGCAGACACAGAAGAACAAAAAAAAATGAACACAGCAAGAGCAAACAGAAAGGGGGGGGATATGTAACAACAACAACAAAAAATTAGTAATCATACATGTTTTTCCCGATTCTAATAAAGTTTACTTCAAACAATTATTCTAATGATTTAATCCTCTTGGAAAATGAGTGTATTCATGGTAAAGGCAAGGTTTTTCAGGAATTTAGGTCTATAATGTGCAAGAACACAGGCCAAGGGATGGGAATACAAAGACAAATAAGAAGCAATGTATCCTCAGAGTCACACTGCCTATAGAGTGGATACCTTGTCTTAAAAATCATTTAAATTTGTTATTACTTCTGATTATGAAATTAATACTAGCTTGTAAAAATGAAAATAATTCATACATTTTTAAATTCAGGGAAAAGTCTCCAGGAATCCCACTCCTTAGGGACAACCCTCTAGAGCAGTGGTCTCTTTACAAGGAACACTTTTTAAAAAAGAAATCTTGTTACCCTGATATGTGAAACAGAAAATAACAAAGCTTCATCCTTCACCTTGCCTCTCCCTATCTACCGGGTACCTCAGCAATTTAAACCCTATATTGTATTCTTCTTCCTGATATTGAGATAGTTAATAGTTTTTATTTATTTTTTTTCTTGGATTCCTACATGTCTTGGTCAAAGTAATCATGTTCTTCAAGGAAAGGGCAGACCTGGGCAATTTGAGATAATGGGCATCTATTACAGGAGTACATCACAATAATGGATTTGTTTCTATCACTTGCACAGTCCCCTTAGGTTCTAGATTTTCTGATACAAGTTCAGCCTTCTGTTTCTCTTTGTTCACTTGTAGAATTTAAGCTTCCCCACAGAGGTTCTGATGGGTCACTTTGCCACTCCTCAATCTAGAATACACATCTTTGTACTGCTTGGCTCCCGCTGATCACAGAGGGTGCATGAACCCCTAACCCAGTCAGCCTTGTCAGGGTGGTTTGATTTCACTTGGCAGTCTAAACCACAAAAAGTGAGCCTGCTTTCCCTGAAAAGGTAGACTTCAGGAGCATCTCTATCAGCTTATCTAACATACCTTGTCATCATCTTTTCTTTCCGTCCTCTTTTTGCTCTTCAGTCTTTTTCCTGAAAGAAATAGGGCCTTATTTGTGATCCATAGTTATGCTCTATGTGAGGGCACATCTGCAAAGATGACAAACCAACACAGGCCATGAATCCCTGTGTGTGCACAACAGTGTCTTAAGTAGAGAGACCAAATGGTGTGGATGTGCACTACCAGAAATCATATCTAAGGCTATATTGAAAAAAGGTTGCCCAAACAGTTGGCAGTTTCATATGGCCCTTTTGGGAAAGCTCATTTGAGCTTTCTTCTTCCATCCTTACTCAGATCTACCCCAAGCTTCTTTCCTGCTCAGCTGTCTGAGATGGTGGCTGCAATGCAGGGAGTTGCTGTGCTGGAGGTGGATTGCACATGCAGCTGAAACCATTGGAATGAAGCCAAGATGACTTCAGGAGGAAGAAAACTGCTCCGACGGGTTCCCTAGACTTCACTCTTTAACCCTTAGTTTAAAAGCCATTTTCCAAGATAACTCTTCCCTGAGTCCTCAATCTAAATTTTGTCCTCTATTACATACTTTCATAGAACCCTATACCTTTCCTAGATAATGTTTATCAAAATTTGACAGTTAATCTTTCCTTCTTGATAGTCTTTCTTCTCTTGGCTTCCAAGAAACCACACTATCTGGTTTTCTTTCTACCTTTCTGATTGCTCCTTCTCATCCTCCTTTGCTAGTTTCTCCTTATGTTCCAACCTCTAAAAGCTGGAGTTCCCAGAACTCAATCCTTGGGCTTCTTCTCTCTTCTCTCCACACTTGCTTGCTTGGTGATCTCATCCAGTTTCGTGGCTTTAAATGCCATCTCTATGCTCATAACTCTCATATGTACATCTTCTTTGAACTCAAGAGCCTTATATCCAACTGTCTATAGGACCTCTCTACTAGGCTATCTAAAAATAGGCAAATCAGACTCTACAATAAAATCCAAAAGAAGTCATTATATTGCATACACCACTCCCATCCCTCTCCAAAACTAGCTTTCTCTACTTCAGTTAATGAGTTACATCTTTCCAATTGCTCAAGCCAAAAGCCTTGGTGGTATGCTTGGTTCTTTTCTTTCTCTCTCTACCCTCTTTTAACTTGGCAGTAAATCCTGTCAGCTCTACCTTCAGAATATATCCAAAATTCAACCACTTCTTACCACCCTCATTTGTCCAAGCCACTGTTGTATTTTGCTTAAATTATTGCAATGGTCTCCTAACTGGGATCCTTAGCTCTGCCCTTGACTCTACAGTCTATTTTCATCACAACAGTCAGAATGATCCTATTAATATGTAGGATAGATTCTGTTGCTCCTCTGCTCGAAATCCTCCTGTGGTTTCCCACTCCAAGCAAAAGCCAGTCCTTACTCTGACTTACCTGGCCCTATATGATGTGGCTCCCTCTTAAGTTTTCTCTCCATTCTGGTCACACTTGCCTTCATAATGACTGTTTCCTCTACCTGGAATCTTCTCCTTTTAGATATCTACAGATAACTAGCTCTACCACTTCTCTCAGGTCTTTACTCAAAAGTGACCTTCTCATGGAAGACTTCTCTGACCATCCTATCTAAAATTGATCACTGCCTCAACATTTAAAATCCACCTTCCCTACTTTATTTTTTTCTCCTCAGGCCTTATAAGTATCAGCCATACCATGTAGTTTACATATTCAGCTCATTTGCTTTCTATCTTTCCTAGTAGAACATAAACTCTATGAAGGAGAGGTTTTAATCTGTTTTGTTGACTATATTATCCCCAGTGCCTGGAAAAATGCCTGCCACATAGTTGGCTCCTAATATATACTTGTTGAATGAATAACTGGTTGAGTTGTGATTGATTAATTGGTTGATATATCTGATTTCTCAGCTAGAATGTGAGCTGTGTGAGGCCTGAGATCAGGCCTGCTTTATTCACTCCTGTATCTCTAGAGCTTAGGGCAGAGCCCAGCACATAACAGATGCTAAATAAGTACTTTATGAATAAATAATAAAAAATGTCAATACTGCCAATTTACTGGGGGGAACATGATCATGCAGGTGTATTCACAGCTTTGAGGTTACCTAAGCAGTCCACAAATTAATCTTAGGGAATACTACTGGGTATTGTAAGGAGTCACTTTTCATATACACTTAGGACCTGACAACTTGAAATGACACATAGTAATGTGTGGCAGTGGCATTGTACCGTGCTTGGAGTTTGAGTTCTAAAGTTAACATGTATGGCAAAATCATGTATAGAAAATTACGACTAAAAATCTCTCAAATCATCCATACAGAACAGATTACATGGTTTTATGTATTTTGTGCCATCTCTTAATAAATCCAGCATAGCTGGTGTTTCCTCCAGAGTTGGAACAGATGGCAATGGCTGTTTCTTTAGTTGAGCACCAGATGAAGTAGTTGGCTTGAATTTAAGGACCATATTGTGGGTGTGTGTGTGTGGAGGGGAATTACATATAAATGTATATATTCATCTATATTATTTTCTTTTGCTGAACTTATAGTTGAAGTTAAGTAACTTAAATACTTCTATATTGTAACTCCGTTGTACTATTTGGTCCTTGATATTACCAGATCTTTTTCATTGTTTACCATGGAGACAGGTGCAAAGACGATGGAAAATAAGCCTCTTGGGCCATTGCAATGGTTGGCACGACAAATTAGGAGAATGTCAACCATGATTTTCCAAATTAAAAAGCAAAAACAAAAAACAAATCCCTGTTACCTAAATTATATACAGGCTCTAAACTACAAAAAATAATGAAGAGTATGTATGGAGTGCCTGCTACATGCTGGGTACTAAGGGCTTCTTGTATATTGTCTCATGAAGAAAGAATTATAATCTCTATGACCCTACTGTGATTCTTCTGAACAGCCAGGCAGCCATTCAGGCTTGGCCCATTGCCTGCAAGAACACACTTACATGTAGCCAATTATGAAGACACTGAATCCAGGGCATGAAGCAAACATTCCTGTCTTCTTCCCTTGGATTCTCTTTTAGTACACACCAAGTCTTCCTGGCACTGGTGCTTTCTGGTGCTTGGAAACCTCTTCATCCAACCCACAAAGGTTTTTACCTATTAAAAAATGAGTAAATAAACTTGTCCCAAGATTTCTGCATTATGGTGCTTAACTTTATTGGTTGGCTTGGAAAAATAAAAAATTCCATTTTGGTGGGAACTTGTGAGTTACCTACAAACCAGCTTATTTCAGGGGTGCTTCTCTTTTGAACATGTTCCCTACTTAGTATCTACATTGGTTTAATTCAGCCAATTTTCAATGAAAGGACTACTAATACAGCACCATTTCTATAAAGACAAGAAGCACTGGAATATTTCATCTTGTTCATTTTTTATACCATCTCATATGTTTTTTTTTCTCTCTCTGCTTCTTTAGGTATCATGGTTTCTTCCACATCCCACCAAATCATATTTAAATATCAATCATAAGCCTGGTCTATATTGCCAACATGTCTAAATCATTTATTACCATTTTACCTTTCTTTCTTTTCTATTTCCTCTTCCCCAGGAAGCTGTTTATTCTGCTACTGGCCGTGCTGTTCAACTAGGGGCAAAGATTCTACTTGGCTGAATAGATAGGGCTAATCTATTTACAAAGGTGTGGGTGATGTTTAAGGAATTGGAAAAGGCTAAAGCAGTACCCTGGGACTAGCAACAGTGGGGCTTTCTTTACCCAGCCTGTATACTGCAGGGACAAAGGGAAGGAGCAGTGTGTAGCTACGTGGAGAGGGCAGACAGCCCTCCTCTCCCAGGAGCTGTGACCTTTAGTAGAGGGAAGGTCCCATGGTGACCGTCAGAGAGGGAGCAAAGGTAATAAATAAATACCTCACCCTCGCTCTCTCCACTCTTAAATCTCCTGGTGATGCTTCTAATTAACTAAACCCAAACAGAAGCCAGAGGGCAAGCGCCAATTCCATCCATAAAAGCCTGGGCATAGAAAGGAGCGAAAAATGGTAGCGAGTGGAACTAAAAGGCAAAGGAAAGATACTTAGCACATGCAGTGACATAATTTTTATTAACTGACATACCATTTAAGTGTATTGTGGAGGTTGCTGATTACAAGCATATTACCATAAATTGTTTTGTGAAACAATAACTTCTTTATGCACTGTCATTTCATAGTATCATTTTTATATATCTGGATGTTCTTTTTAGGTTAGTTTCAAGTTAGAATGGCACAAATTCAATATTGAAATAGACTGACTCCCTTGCTCACTTTAAGTGCTTTAAGCGAGAGACAAGGTGAGCCTTCTGAATGAGCATATTTCAATTGTTTTTGCTCATTTCTTTTTCTATTGTGTAACGTTATTCCACTCAGGCAGATTTTTTCCATGCCCTTTTCCATCATTTTTTATATCCTCCTTTCTTTCACTCTTGCTCTCTCCTTTCCTTCAGTTAAAACGGGCTGATTAGCTCATGCCTCCATCCATAGATGCTTGGAAATAATGCACAGTGACAGCTTACTAACGATTTTTCTCTTTTCCTCTATCCCGAGAGATAAACAAAAGGGTAAAGATGGCTTAAGGGATTGGATCAGAGTGTTGTTTTAGTGAAATTTGCAGCTGTTTCTGGGTTGTAGAAGTCGCTGGAGGGAAAACAATGTACTCAGGGACTGAAGGAAATGGTTTGGCTCCAATCTGTCTCAAGTAATCTGGGGAGGAATTTTTTTTCATTGTTACAGCTTGCTACTCAACAAGATTTTGCATCTCTCTTCAGAGAATGTGTGTGTGTTTGGCGGGGAGGCATGGGAAATTCACAGAGGTATGATGAGGGCAAAGATGGCTCACAAAAAGCAAAGGCAGAAAAATAATTCACTGGTCAGGGCACAGACCGTTCTCTGGGTTCTGGCCAAGACATGTAGTTCATGAAGGGCTCGCCATTTGTTTCCAAGAGTCTGAGGACTGGGGTGAACCAAGGAAATTTCCACTTTCACCCAACAGGTAAAATAAAGATGATCGGGGGTGGGGGGATCCAGCTAATGAATGAGTGAAACAATCCAGGGGAAGTTTTCCAAATGATATTCATGTAGGAGACTCATTTTGGCTTCTCATCAAGTGTGAAAGGCTGGATTTATGTACTTGAGTATAGTATATATCTCTATAGAACATACAAATGTGTACACAGCTTTGCACTCATATGTATGTATTACCAGTACTATTTGAAGAAGCCGCAAGAACTGTGTGTATTTCTGCTTGGGTACTGTCCTTACCATAAGGAAGGAGCCTAGAACCTTCTGCAGTTAGGTAGAGAGTAGGTGAAGTGGGCAGCTGTGGCCACCTACCCAACATTGATTCCAGCTTCTCTTGATAGATATTTCAGTTTTCTTTTGCATTCACATATGTTCTCCCTGATTGAGTTTTATTGAACCTGACTCACTTCTGGTCCTTACTCAGGGCTTTCAGCTGAGTCTCCAAGATACCATCTAGCATAGGGGAATCAAGCCTTTTACCTGCTCTCTCTGGATGCCAGCAGAGCCCAAGCCTCTCATACCCCCTCACCCAAGTGACTGCTCCCTGAAAGAAAGGGGTTTTGTAGTTGGATCTGAATTGGGAGAGGAAGGCTGCAGGTATCACCCTTCACACCATCGCCATCTGGTTTTGGTGAATCAAGGGTAAAAACACACTCAAATGTTCAATTTAATTATAAGACTCTGGGCCAAAGGGATGTGGATTACAAACATAATAACAGAAAGAAACAACTTAGAGAAGATTGGAATTTATTTGCATGCAAAATAGTTTTGGCTTTGTGACTTGAGAAATAGAGAGGAATTTTGGTGAAGGTGGGAGCCAAAAAGGAAGCAAAGAGGAGGAGAGAGCTGTCTGATCCCTATCTAATCCAGACTGACTCCCACTGGTTAAAAGGAAAGGGCAAAAAGCTGACCCAGTGTTTAGGGGAGACTGTGAGATTCTGGCAGTGAACAGAGCTTCTTCAAGCAGGGCTGCATTACAAGTGGGCCCTAGGCACTTTTGCCTTCTAGGGCTCCTTCCTTCATGAACAAATATTAAACATTTAATTTTACTTCTACATTGGTATAAAGTTGAATATATTAATATTACATACTAAATATTTTCTTTGACTTTAAAGTTCATTTTTTATTCTGATTTTTAAAATTAATATATTTTCATGGACTGCTAGAAGTATTGAGGGCCTCCTATGCCTAATGGAGTAGTCAGCCCGGCTTCAGGGCCCTGGGAACAAAGTGTAGCATAGAGTTAGGAAGGAGGCCCTTCTAATTTCTGCATGAAATTCAGGTCCATTCTGATACCCTTATAACAAGAAGCTTTGGGACGATTCAGAGATAGCAACCATGGCATGAACTCTGGCATCCTCATGGTGGGTGGCTCTGAGATCAACATACTGAGTAAGTGGGAGCGAAAGCAAGAGGAGGCAACCTAAAGTAAAGGTAGATAACTGATGAATGACTGTGGGGACAGACTTGAGATTTTTATATTTTGAGATACTAATCAAGGCATTTTCCTCCTACAAGTCCTTATCCCCTTACACTGCAATTTAACTAGCATTCGTTGCTATAGAGGACAAATGATATACTAGAAAACTACAGAGATTCAAAAGCCAATACATTTCCCCCCATTATAATTATTAAGGTAAATTTACATATAGTAAAACACATTCTATTTGAATAGTGTACAGGTCTGTGGGTTTTGACAAAAGTATATAGCCTTGTAACACCACACAATAGAATAATTTCATCCCCCCAAATCCCCCAAGATCTCTTTGTAGTCAGCCCTTTCCCCTACCCCAGCCCCAGGCAACTGCTGAACTGTTTTCTGTCTCTGTAAGCTTTGCTTTTGCAAGAATGCCTTACAAATGGAATCATGTTATATGTAGCTTTTTCAAGTTTGACTTCTTTGACTTAGCATAATACATTTGAGATCCATCCATGTTGCTGTGTTATTTGTAGTTCCTTTTTATTGGCAAGGAATTTTGCCTTGTATGGATATACCATAATTTGTTTATCCATTCACTTGTTGAGAGACATTTGGTTTGTTTCCAGTATTTGGTAATTATAAATAAAGCTGCTATAAACATTTATGTACAGATTTTTGTGTGAATATAGTTTCCATTTCACTTGGATAAATAGCTAAGAGTGGGATCTCTTGGTTATACTATGGTAAGTATATGTTTAACTTTATAAGAAACTGCCAAAACTGTTTTTCTAAAGTGGCTGTATTATTTTTTAATCCTACCAGAAAGTTTGAGAGTTCTATTTGCTCCACATCCTTGTCAGAACTTGATATTGTCCATTATTTTAATTGTCAATTTAGTAGGTTTGTAGAGGTATCTCATTGTAGTTTTAACTTGCATTTCCCTAAAGACTAATGATGTTGAACATCTTCTCATGTTCTTATTTGTCACTCATATATCTTTTTTCATGGAGTTTCTGTTCAGATCTCTTGCCCATTTTTTAAAATTGGGTAAGCTGACAGCTTTGATTTGCAAGGGTCTGGGATTTTGAGCATCAAAAGCCCGAGTCC